>ML779961.1:872937-911987 GCA_009831015.1 Picea engelmannii
GAATCTAACCATGTGAATAGATGTCCTGATGTCGAACATGGCAGAAACCACTTGATTACCGGTCAATGATGTAAACCGTTAACAAGCGCGAGGGAGATCACCATTAATGTCAATGATTCCCAAGGTACCCTAGTACATTCCAAGGAATGTGAATGGATGAGCTGGAGTCGAACATCCGTGGAATCATCCGATCAGAGGTCAGTGATGTAAACCCACTGTCGGACGTGAGGAGGCCTACCATTGAGGCATGCAGGTCCCAAAGTACTAACTGGTTTCTAAGTCTAATTCCTGGATAATGTGTTGAAGTCGACAAGAATAGGCTCGTCGAAGGAGGGCCTTGATATATCCCCCATCAACAACATGAAACAAACATATAGATGTAATTGGTAAATCAAATGAACACAGACTGACACGGGTATTGAGACAAGATATTTGTGATGGATGACTCTCGAGGTGGATACTTCCCTTGAACACTGAGGCACAACAGCAGAAACATGACATGGACCAAAACTTTACGATGCAGTGGATGTTGTGACTTACGTCAGGAGACCCAAAAGAGTGAAAGAACTCAAAGGATTGGCTCAGTGCAAAGGTTCAGTGGATTAAAATGCATGCAAAAGACAAAGTGTCGTGTTCAAGGGTGACTCTAAGAATTACTTGGTAATGTTCTCAAGAGACTGCTTGGCTTGCTTCTTTCAAATTTTCCCCCATCCAGATAGACGAGTACCTCTTTTTAATTTAACGAGCTCGAGGAGGGTAACACATGCTCGATATAACTCACCTTCGGTAAGTTCCTCTTCCTTTGTTTAACGAACTGGAAGAAGTAAGGGTTCGGTCCCATATGGGCCCGTCGATGTTTGTTTTAGCGAGTCCAAAGACAGAAAACTTGAAGGTTTTTCATGATTATAGAGTCTGGAAAAACACTTAAAAGAGAACTCTCTCAGTTCCTTTTTCATACAGTAGTCTAACGAGACCGAAAAAGAGATAAACTATCGCTCAATAAACGTTTTCTTCAAATACTTTAACGAGCGTGAAGAGAACAAGGTCATTCGGTAATCTTTTCATCTTTAGAGAGTCTGAAAAGAACTTAAAGATGACTCCAGTGTTGTCCTTTTTCGTAATGTTAGTCTCGCGAGGCCAAAAAAGAGATAAATTATCACTCGAAAGACGCCCTTTCCAACCATTTAATGAGTGGGAAAGGAAGCAATATCACTCGACAATCTTTTCATGTTTAGAGAGTTTGAAAAGAGCTTAAAGGAGACTCCAGGGGGTTCCTTTTTTGTGTATCCATACAGGTCCGAAAAAGAGATAAAATTCTACCCGGATGCATTCTCATGTATTTACGAGCACGAGAAAGAACAAAGACTAAGCTCGATATGCCCCCAGCATGAAAGCTAGTGGCTTAACTCTAGAAAAATGATCAAAGGCTGGAGACATGCCCTCCAAGCTTCGATTCATTCACCGGCTATAAGGTCGTCACCAATTTCTCTAGTAGATGAGAAAAAGGAGAAGGGTGGATGAAAAGAAGGTTCAAGAGAGATGATTGTTTCATTTTTAACAAGCTTGACACAGGAAAAGAACTATGCTCAGGGCCTCTGTTTCATTTTTTAACGAGCTTGTCACAGAGAAGAGAAACTATGCTCGTAGTTTTTTTCGGATCAGGGCTTCCAAGAGGATAATGCTCTAGAAGGGCACCATGTCAATCGATAAAACGTGGTCATAGCCTCTAGGAGATCTTAGTTGGATGGAAGAGAATCACTCGAGAAGGACCACATGTCGAGGGTCGCGATAGGAGGAAGGAGATCGAGTTCCAATAATCCTACCGAAGAGATCACCATGTCAACTACCATATCCAAAGAATTAGAAGTTGAAATCATGGGAGACAACACTACATAATTGACATGAAGCGGGGGCGATACTGTCTACATATAAGAACCACTTAGGGAGGTAACCCAGTCGAGCCTGATGAATGAAAGTTGATCAATAGTCACAATTCTTCCATTGTGAGGAAAATATATCACATGGAAAAGAGTGGATACAATAGCTTTCATGGCATAGACATAATCCCGCCCAAGGAGTAAAGAAAAATCCAAGGGGTCTCGAACTACCATGACATCGATAAAGATAGTTTTCCCTCCCAAAGTTACAGGAAACTGAGGAAGGATCCCTAAAGGTTGACTAGTTCTTCTGTTAAAAGCTAACAGATTCTGTGTAACTGGTGCAAGCTGCGGACAACCCAAAGCGTACCAAG
The DNA here is from genome assembly GCA_009831015.1 of Picea engelmannii. Taxonomy (NCBI): domain Eukaryota; kingdom Viridiplantae; phylum Streptophyta; class Pinopsida; order Pinales; family Pinaceae; genus Picea; species Picea engelmannii. The sequence goes on from ML779961.1 coordinate 875,189, forward strand.
CAACAAAAGACAAAATACTAATGGATGCACCTTCATCTATCAGCATTTGAGGAACGTCCCGACCATGAACCTTTACTATAATCTAGAAAGAAATGTGAGAGGGAAGACGAGGTCCAATTAGCGCACCCCAATAAAAAAGGATGGCTTAAGTACTTGGAGGGGGTTTCAAAGGAGAAGGAGGAATGCCCCCCGACACTGTAGAGTCTGTATTAACGAGAAAAACATGGGTAGTACAGGTTTACTCTCTAGAAGGGGAGTAGGATTGACTGATGATTGGATTGAATCAACCAATGGTGGACTTGGATAGACCACTCTAGCACTCTTCAAAGGAAGAGTGGGACTGACCGAGGAAGGGACTAGATCAGTCACTTTGACATTCCTTAATGGAGGAATGGGATCGACCGATGGTGAAACTGGATCGACCACTTTGACACTCTTTAGAGGAAGAGTGGGACTGACCGAGGAAGGGATTGGATCAGTCACTTTGACATTCTTCAATGGAGGAATGGGATCGACTGATGGAAAAACTAGATCGACCACTTGAGTTTCATTCCCCAAGGGAAGAATGGGGTCGACGGATGGAAACGGATTGACCACTTTGGTGTCACTCTTTAACGGGAGAGTGGGATCGACCGAGGATGAAAACAGATCGACCACTTTGGTGTCACTCTTTTGATGAAGAGCGGGGCTGATCGATGACGGAACTGGATCAGCTACTTGGGTTTGTGGTTCAATCGAGGAGGAAACTAGATTGACCATGTGATCAACCGGACTGATCGAGGATGGAACCGGATTGACCAGTCCATCAACCAACGATAGGTCGGAGGAAAGATTATGATAACCTTTTTGAAGTTGAAGTTTTTCCAAAAGAGAAGAAGCCTCGTCCATGCGAGGACAAAGGTGAGAGTAATGATTACCTTTACATAACATGCAAGGGAACTTGACAGTTTGCTTCTTCTTACCAACCTGAACATCACTAGTTGACGGGGTATCATCGACATGACCGACAGAGGCCAATGAGGTGGAGGACCACATTTCTAAGACCTGGGTAAGACCAGGGCAATCCCTCAGAAAGTGGTTACCCTTACAAAGGCTGCAAGGGAATTTGGGTTTTGGATTCTTCCTTTTAATCTTGTTGACCTCATCAACACTCCTAGTTCTATTAACAGTAACTGGTTTCTTAGAGCCAACATATGATGTTGTTGGGGCCTTTGTCTTTTTTAGGTTCTTCTTCTTCTTCTCTTTTCGTTTCTTCTTCTTCTGATCAACCTGGCTACTTGCTTTAGAGCTTTCACTATGTGAAGAAGGAGAAATGGAAGGAGACTTGATGGGCAAAGAAGGTGAAAAGTCGACATGAGGTTGATGTGTGGGTGGTGTATTGACATCCAAAGTATTAGGTGCAACTGAAACATTGGGAGGATTCGGGATCACTGGAGTGGGGAACAACCAAACTGGTAATCCAATAGTGAGTCCTAGAAGACTCAGTGTGGCAACATATGGAGGACCAAAGTTTCCAAATGAAGGAAAGGTATAAGGCTCCCTAGGAGAAGGGGTTCCTCCATTGGTACTCCTAGGATTCAATGCCATTAACACTGACTCGACCTAAGGTCCACTAAGTAAAACAAACAACACACGCTATGAATCTGAGAAGAAATCAATTAAACAAACCTTCCTATGATGAAACCACTAGTTGGTGATGAAATCCAACGTCGCGAGATCAAAATAGGAAGGGGTGGGGATAGAGCAGGTGGATCAGTTATGTTGGTGACTTGCTTAACGGACTTACGCCTTGGTGCAATCTTCCACGTAGTAATTGTGGATTCACCCTCCAAGGAGCCCGAGTGAGTTTGACCAACGTCTGTTCCAGGTACAGTGAGACTTCCCTTCACCATCACCTTGTGTGAGACCCTAAATATTGTGTCTACTAAGGTCACCAACTCGTAGTCATCCCCTAGGCGGGTACAGTCAACAGTCCAGTCAGAACGTATGGGAAGGATAACAAGTCTGAAATCAACCTGAAAGGCTCCCACACATAATCGTGGGTATACCTTCCAGTGACCCCCAATATACGATCCGATCACTACAAACAGTTGGGCCACGGAGGGATAATCTCCGTAACTCACCCAAATGCGACCTTGTGCGTAACCCCTGTGTGAGAGGGGGATCCCAGCAAGCTAATACGACAATTAGATTTGACTCTCCCTAACGCAAGATACTAAGTTTGTTCGATAGATTTGGAAAGTTATCCTTTCAACCTATTCCAAAGCCCTACACCTTAAACTAATGTAGGTTTGCTAACAAAGATGTAAAAAGTTTGATAAATTTTAAAGCATTGATTTTAATGGCTGTTGTTTACTCAGAGGGTGTACGAAAGTGAAACTGATGGAATGATGACTCAATTCCCAAAAATATGCATGAAATATGATAAGCAATCGTTTCTTTTCAATGAATACCTATTTAAGGGAAAGAGGAAGAGTCGTTTTCACTATCAAACACTTGATAAAGAATGCCCTCAATCAATTTTGTTCTTAATCAAGTCCAATATGATTCTACAACATTTCAGAAATGCAAACTAATATGCAAACTAATCATTAAGATGTACTTTTGTCGTTTTCATGTGAACGATGATCAATTCAATGAAAAACTTGTCCTGCCAACTACCCTTTCAGATCAAGGAGATTCGGAGAAGAAAACGCAGATTAAAAGGAAAATCAAAAACCCAAATTCCCTTGCAGCCTTTGTAAGGGTGACCACTTTTTGAGGGATTGCCCCGGTCTTACCTAGGTCTTAGAAATGTTGTCCTCCATGTCATCGGCCTCTGTTGGTCATGTCGATGATACCCCATCAACTAGTGATGTTCAGGTTGGTAAGAAGAAGCAAACTGTCAAGTTCCCTTGCATGTTATGTAAAGGTGATCATTACTCTCACCTTTGCCCTCGTATGGACGAGGCTTCTTCTCTTTTGGAAAAACTTCAACTTCCAAAAGGTTATCGTAAGCTTTCCTCCAACCCATCGTTGGTTGATGGACTGGTCAATTTGGTTCCATCCTCGGTCAGTCCGGTTGATCACATGGTCAATCTAGTTTCCTCCTCGATTGAACCACAAACCCAAGTAGCTAATCTAGTTCCGTCATCGATCAACCCCGCTCTTCATCAAAAGAGTGACACCAAAGTGGTCGATCTATTTTCATCCTCGATCGATCCCACTCTCCCGTTAAAGAGTGACACCAAAGAGGTCGATCCATTTCCATCCGTCGACCCCATTCTTCCCTTGGGGAATGAAACTCAAGTGGTTGATCTAGTTTCGCCATCGGTCGATCCCATTCCTCCATTGAGGAACGTCAAAGTGACTGATCCAGTCGCTTCCTCAGTCAATCCCACTCTTCCTTTGAAGAGTGCTAGAGTGGTCTATCCAAGTCCACCATTGGTTGATTCGATCCAATCATCGATCGATCCTACTCCCCTTCTAGAGAGTAAACCCGATACTGCCCATGTTTTTCTCGTTAATACAGACTCTACCGTGTCGGGGGGCATTCCTCCCTCTCCTGTGAAACCCCCTCCAAGTACTGAAGCCATCTTTTTTGATTGGGGTGCACTAACTGGACCTCGTCTTCCCTCTCACATTCCTTTCCAGATTACAGTACAAGTTCGTGGTCGGGATGTTCCTCAAATGTTGATAGATGAAGGTGCGTCTGTTAGTATTTTGTCTTCTGTTGCTTGGTATGCTTTGGGTTGTCCACAACTTGCATCGGTTACACAGAATTTGTTAGCTTTTAACAGAAGAACTAGTCAACCTTTAGGGATCCTTCCTCAGTTTCCTGTAACTTTGGGAGGGAAAACTGCCTTTATCGATGTCATGGTAGTTCGAGACCCCTTGGATTTCGCTTTACTCCTTGGGCGGGATTATGTCTATGCCATGAAAGCTATTGTATCCACTCTTTTCTGTCTGATATATTTTCCTCACAATGGAAGAATTGTGACTGTTGATCAACTTTCATTCATCGACCCTGACTGGGTTACCTCACTAAGTGGTTCTTATATGCAGACATTATTTCCCCCGCCGCATGTCAATTATGTGGCATTGTCTCCCATGACCTCAACTTCCGACGATTTGGATTCGGTAGTGGACATGGTGATTTCTTCGGTAGGATTATTGGAACCTGATCTCCTTCCTCCTATTGCGACCCTCGACATGTGGTCCTTCCCAAGTGATTCTCTTCCATCCAGTGAATATCTCCTGGAGGCTATGACCACGTTTTATCCATTGACATGGTGCCCTTCCAGAGAATTATCCTCTTGGAATCCCTGATCTGGAAAAAACTACGAGCATAGTTTCTCTTCTCTACGACAAGCTCGTTAAAAAATGAAACAGAGGCCCTGAACATAGTTCTTTTCCTGTGTCAAGCTCGTTAAAAATGAAGCAATCATCTCTCTTGAACATTATTTTCATCCACCCTTCTCCTTTTTCTCATCTACTAGAGAAATTGGTGACAACCTTAGAGCCGGTGAATGAATCGAAGCTTGGAGGGCATATCTCCAGCCTTTGATGATTTTTCTGGAGTTACGCCACTAGCTTTCATGCTGGGGGCATATCGAGCTTAGTCTTTGTTCTTTCTCGTGCTCGTAAATACATGAGAATGCATTTGGGTAGACCTGTATGGATACACGAAAAAGGAACCCCCTAGAGTCTCCTTTAAGCTCTTTTCAGACTCTCTAAACATGAAAAGATTGCCGAGTGATCTTGCTTCCTTTCCCACTCGTTAAATGATTTGAAAGGGCGTCTTTCGAGTGATAATTTATCTCTTTTTTGGCCTCGCGAGACTAACATTACAAAAAAAGACAACACTGGAGTCATCTTTAAGTTCTTTTCAAACTCTTTAAAGATGAAAAGATTACCGAGCGACCTTGTTCTCTTCACGCTCGTTAAAGTATTTGAAGAAAATGTCTGTTGAGCGATAGTTTATCTCTTTTTCGGTCTCGTCAGACTACTGTACGAAAAAGGAACTGAGAGAGTTATCTTTTAAGTGTTTTTCCAGACTCTATAATCATGAAAAACCTTCGAGTTTTCTGTCTTTGGACTCGCTAAAACAAACATCGACGGGCCCATACGGGACTGAACCCTTACTTCTTCCAGTTCGTTAAACAAAGGAAGAGGAACTTACCGAAGGTGAGTTATATCGAGCAAGTGTTACCCTCCTCGACCTCGTTAAATTAAAAAGAGGTACTCGTCTATCTGGATGGGGGGAAATTTAAAAGAAGCAAGCCAAGCAGTCTCTTGAGAACATTACTAAGTAATTCTTAGAGTTTCCCTTGAACACGACACTTTATCTTTTGCACGCATTTTAATCCGCTGAACCTCTGCACTGAGCCAATCCTTTGAGTTTCTTTCACTCTTTTGGGTCGCCTGACGTAAGTCACAACATCCACTGCATCGTAAAGTTTTGGTCCATGTCATGTTTCTGCTGTTGTGCCTCAGTTTTCAAGGGAAGTATCCGCCTCGAGAGTCAACCATCACAAATATCCTGTCTCGATACCCGTGTCAGTCCGTGTTCATTTGATTTACCAATTACATCTCTATGTCTGTTTCATGTTGTTGATGGGGGATACATCAAGGCCATCCTTCAACGAGCCTATTCCTGTCGATTTCAACACATTATCCAGGAATTAGACTTAGAAACCAGTTAGTACTTTGGGACCTACATGCCTCAATGGCAGGCCTCCTCACGTGCGACAGTGGGTTTACATCACTGACCTCTGATCGGATGATTCCATAGATGTTTGACTCCAGCTCATCCATTCACATTCGTTGGAATGTACTAGGGTACCTTGGGAATCATTGACATTAATGGTGATCTCCCTCGCGCTTGTTAACGGTTTACATCATTGACTGGTAATCAAGTGGTTTCTGCCATGTTCGACATCAGGACATCTATTCACATGGTTAGATTCGTACTACATCTGGATTAGTAAGAAGACCCTGGGTTGAGTGATCACTTTGATATGTACTTTGCCCAGGTTGCGAAGGAGTTTCTTTTGAACAATGACACATATATTGTTACATAGATCCACTTTGTATTGGTCGTGGCTATGTCTTGTCATCTCGTAGATCCACTATGTATTCTCCATGGCTACGATCAGTTCAGGTCATTAGAGTATAGATCCACAGTGTATTTTTAGTGGCTATACCTTTTTTATCAATACAATTATGGATCCGCAGTGTATTTTATGGCGACCATATCTTGCAAGTCTTGATCACCCAAGCATAGGTATGCCTACCTTGGGTTTGAAACATGTCATAATATTTGTTGGATGTTTGTGTGCAGATTTTGTCAGGTTCTCTGCGTCTATACCCTTGCTTGGAAGTCTACAAATCATTTCAGTTATCAGTTCCTGTCTTCTAACTTCATACTTTGGGGGGCAATCTGTTACACGTCAAAATTACTCACTTCAATAGTGTCACAAGTGTCGTCATTACAAGTGTCGCAAGTGTCGCATTTTTCTCACAAGTATCACAAGTGTCAGGGAAGCATACTGTCATGATGCCTATGTAGTGCCTATAAAGACATGAGAAGGACACTTAAAACACCTCAAACATTTGATTTGGAAGAGGATAAATGAGTCAGCAGGCTCATGAACCTTTTGCCATCTAAAAACACTCAAAAAACTAATCTTTTGAAGGAGAGCACTCCCCTATACCTCTTATGGGAGCGCTAGCACTCCCCTTAAGCCTACTGGGGAGCGCTACAATGCTATGATGTCCCTTTTGAGGGAGAGCTACCTATTCTGGGCAGTAGTTAAGTTGTTGAGATGAATGGGGGAAGGATCCTTTCATTCTTGGAAGGTAGTTGGATTCGAATCCCTAGTCCATCCATGATCTTAGGGAAGATCCTCAACTGAAGGAGGAAAATCCTCAACTTCCCGTAGGATATCTCAAGTGGTTAAAGCATCTCCAAGGCTATATAATGAAGCTTTCTCATGGTGAAAGGGGACTGGAAAGAAAGAATCACACCAAACTTATGATCTTATAAGTGGTGCTGGAACATAGATATTTTGGCAGCAAGAGAATTATGATCTCATAGGGTGCAATCAGTGAAGCTATCATCATTTGGATCGTGGATCTTTTGAGCAAGGGGAAAACAAGGAGTTCTTGACGAAACTGCTACAATTCATCTATGACTGTAAGCAATGTTTTGCCCTCATTAATACAATTTGCTTGGCCTGTTTCTTTCTAATTCGTGTTCAATCTCACATGAATTTGTCTCTTTAGTAGATAGACCTATTTCGGACTAATCTTGATAGAGTAAGAAGTGGTCGTACTTTGTTTGTCTATAGGGCTTATCGAGGAGTGAAAGTTTGGAGCTCAACTCGGAGCGTGCAGGGACAAACGCCGGTAAAAGGTACTTCTTTTCTCCTTCCTCCTCGTACATTAGTTTGTATAGATCTGAAAGGAAGTCAGTGTCCATGATAAGCACTTTCTGTCTTAGAGTTAAGAGTCTAGATCTTTGAGACAATCTACCTGTCCGCAGGGAGATTTTCCTTCAACATAAGTTGCCACTCATGTATCATTCATCGTGAAATGATTTCTTGTTGCACAACATCATCATGAAAATCCATAGCTAATATGCCAAAATGCTAAAGAGAATCAATGCATAGTTGCATGAGGACACACAACAACTTCAGTTGGGGGGAATGTTGGGTCACATAAATACCACATTTTCATATACTATTTTTCACCATGATTCATACCATATCCTTCCATAAAACCTTTGATCACCACCACTTTCATATACATATGGGTTCATATTCTATTTTTCCAAATTATTTATCTTTGAGCATTTCTAAGAGAATTCTTGATTAAAATTTAGAAATTATATATATTTTTCATATTTATCCTAAAGATTTGTGTGAGCTTTGTGATATAGGAATATTTAAAACAAAGGAGGATTCAAGAAGCTTCGCAAATGTTCTCCACATTTTAAATATTTGAAAAGATAATTCAAAGATAATATTTTGGAGAGAATATCTTATCTAAGATATTTGTGGAGGATTTGAAGGGATAGGTTGAGAGAAAAGTGGATATGTAATTATGAGTTTGTTATCTTTATTCATGTATAAATAAGTGGGTTCTCTTCTCATTTAGGATGAGGCCTCTCTCTAGAAATAGAGAAACAATGAAATAGTTTGTCATTTTGAGAGTCATATTTGGATCTCATCATTTTGTAATTGGATTGATACTTTTGGAATAAAGAGTTAGATTTCTTCATGTTTTGATTTGTTAATTTAGTTTCTCATGTGAGCTCACATGCTTTTCATTTTGCCTTTTGTTATTTGTAATTTTCAACGCTTTTATTAGATTTGATTTATGCAATTCCATGTTTTGATAGATTAATTTTATCTTTCATATTTTCGTAGTTAGATTCAATTTCAATTGTTTTCATAAGTTAGATTCAATTTCAGTTTATTTCATAGTTAGAGATAGTTTCAGTTGCAAGGTTTATTAAATTAATTTCCTTTGATGCAATTTCATATTTTTAGATTTTAGATTTAGTTTTAGTCAAATTGTTTCCTTTCGAATGTTAGAGTAGAATATATTGCTTTAGCCCTGCATATACTGTGCTTACATCTCTAAGTTTATGAACCCCAGGTTGACAATTTTATGTCAAAATCAATATCATATAATTAGCTTGATAGACGTTCCACCAGAGACACTTTGTCAAGTCTAGACCTAGGGGGGTCTTTCCCTTCCATTATGACATTGGCCCTTGAAGGCCCATGATGTCATCATATGGAGCCTTGACGTCATCCAGTTAGGGTTTTGGCATGAGGACGACTGTGTTTGCATGTGTGGTATATTTTGAGGCCTAACGTCTAACTTATGAGGCCTAACATTCCATGATGGGGCCTAACGTTGCCCTATGAGGGGAATGGCGTCATCCCTAAAGGCGGATTTGGGTTTTGAATTGTTAATTTTATATAAAAATGATTTTTTTATGTAAACTGGCCATGTCGGCTTTTTTGACCTAAAATGTAATTAAAGGTCATTCATATTTTGTAAATAGAGAGTTAAGACTCATTTTTTCATCATCTTTCACTCACACAAGTGTGAGGTATGAAATTCAACCTCTTTTAAGGCTTATTGGCTGAAATTAAGTGGTGCGCAACTCTTGGAGGAGGCTATTCTTAGTGTATTTTGGTATTTTTCATGGTGGAAAGTCCTCAACTAGGGTTTTGTTACTAGATTATTCTTGATGAAGTAAGTAAAATATGCAATTCTTCTTTATTTTGAATGGTTATGGTACATTTGCTTATTCATTTCTAATATTATGAAATTGCTAGTTTGAAACCCTAGGAGAAAAGCACATGTTATTGTCCTTTTCTTTATAGTTTTTCACCTACTTGATTTTGCTACAGAACATCTCCCTTGAAGAATATACTAGAGCCCTACCTTTGTAGAACTCTAGTATCATTTCTTCATTAAGCTTCATACATTTTATTTCAAGTTTGATCTAAAGAATAAGGAAATCATTTGGGCCTAGGGTTACCTACTTTCTAGCATTTTTTCCTTCTAGGGTTTTAGATTGAGGCCTTAGGTTACTAACACCTCAATCATCTTCCCCTTCCTTTAGTTCATCTATTATCATTTGTTGTTTCCCTCTAAGAATTGTCGCTGCAAACTTTGAATCCATTTATCCTAAAAGGCACTAGTTCACACCTTGCAAGTGATTGATTGACCAAACAAACTCTTAAACCATCTATATTAAGACTTTTACTAACTATTTATAACTTTAGATTAGACTAATTTGCTAACTAATTTTCTGTTGTTGCAAAGTATTTATACATGCATTTATAATAACAACAAATTCATCTTAAAATCAAGAACAAAAGTTGATAATACATTGCCATCGTTCCTTCTGACAATTACTATCATTTTGTCAAGTTTATGCTATCATTTATTGTCATCTTTAAAGCATTATTGAGGCATAACTATGTAGTTGTTGTTAAATATATATTGCTATTATAAATACTTCTATTTCTTTAGCTTTTATATCGGCTTGTTCATTTTCTCAAAAGTCTATGTTTTTATGAAGCACTAACATCATATGGTACTTGCAAATACCATCTTTTCTTGTTGCCTTGTTCTTGGTAGGTACACTTAAATATCATTTTTCTTCATCTCATTAAAACCCATGGAACTTTTGATCAGAGTGACCTGTGAGAGGGGTGGGAATTTCTTAATACTTTTTCCTTAGCCTTCTCAAACCACCAGGTCACTGGGATGTCTTTGTTGGTGTACTACTCCTAAATAGAAAGAGGTGTATTATTAAGGTGACATTGATCCGACATTTTCCTTATTACGCAAATTTAGTATTCACTTGCCTTTGGTTTTGGGAAAGTAAAAAATGTGCGATAACATTTTGGCGTCGTTGTCGGGGAACACTGAGTCAATTATCTTCAAAGACGACACTTTTCGGTAAGCCTTTCCTCAAAAAATCATTTATCTTACAAAGATTACCTGGCGACTCCACTGAGGGTGATCCCCTCATCCGTTTGATAGTTTCAAGAAAATTATTGGGCGACTCCACAAAGCTCAGGGAGGTATACCAACCCTCCCAATCCTTTAGAAGAAAACCTCCCCAAAACGCCCCTATAGTAAAATCATTATTTGGAGGCATTCTTCCTTTAAACATAATGTATAGTGCAGGAACTCATACTGTTAATCCAAACCAAGATAATAGCTAGAATCAATGGTCATGCAAGCTCTTCAAACCGTTACACATGAAAATCATACCAGGATACCCTAGGCAAATGCCCCCTAAGTATGATAAATGGTTTCCTAAATTCACTGGTAAAGATGTAGTCAGTGCCGAGGACCATATGAGTAATTTATGTGCCTTCTTTCAGCTTCATCCCATCAGTGATGATGCTGAGGATTTAGTTATGAAATTGTTCTCTTCTACCCTCCATGATGGCGCTAGACGATGGTACAATGGTCTCCCTGATGCTAGTATTAAAACCATGGATAAATTGGAGGAAACACTCCTGAAACGATGGAGTGTCAAGGAAGACCCCAACATGTTGTTGATAAGGTTGAATAAGCTCACAAAACAAGATAATGAAAACGTTAGAGAATTTCATGATAAATTTGAAAATTTAATACAAAAGATCCCAGTGATCAGCCATCATCCTTCGGATATTTTCCTTCTCTTTATTTACACCAAATCCTTTACAGGACAACTGGGGAATCTCCTCATAGATAAATACCCTAAAACAATCCAAGAATCCCAAGAGGTAGCTGTAAGGATTGAAGACAACCTATCATCATGTAGAGACAATCCTTTCTCTGCCCCAAGAAAAGATAGTCCATAATGTTGAACCTACCTCAGATATTAGCACTATCTTGGCAAAGCTACAATTGATAGTAGATGGCATGGTAAAAATCCAAGAACTAATGATGAATAGGATTTTCAACCTCGAAAGAGCTCAAAAACAAGCTCCTAGGGTTCCTTACAAAGGGAAATTCCAAAAAGGGAATCAAGTTTTTAGACCAAAAAATGATCAAGTGGTTCCTAATACTTTAGCCCCCACAAACATGGTAGATGAAAACCCTTGGTTCTTATAGTGCAAAGACTCACATTGGGAGCATGAGTGTCCTCTCAACAACGGTGAACATGACCAAGTGTATGGTGTTAATCATACCATTGAAGGTCCTCAATATTTCCTTAATGCCACACTTGAAGAACATCAAGAAGGAATAAAGGAAGCAACCAGGAAGGCTACGATGGAGGTGATAAATAACCTTGACCAAGAGTCGAGAGAAAAGTTGAAGAAAAAATAATTCCAAGTGTACACTAGGAAAAAACGAATGAACCAAAATCTCTCTACTGGGCTTGTAATTTCAAAAACAAGACATCCACATATGAACATACTTCTTCCTAAAAATGCTCCCAAAACCGATAAGGTGGATTTGAACTTTGACTTTGAAGGTGCATTGGCAAAAATGCACGTGACCATTCCATTAAGGGAAGTCATCAAGGTCCCATCTGTAAAAGAAAGGTTCAATTTTTTTTTTTCAAAGTTTAAAATGAGCCAATGGACCCTCCTATCATGTTACAAGTAGATCACTTTAGGGTTCATTATCATGGGAACCCGCCTTTTTTCATGACTTTGTTGATTAATAACAAATGCCTTAACAATTGTATGCTTTATTTAGGATCAGGTGCTAACATGATGTCTTTGAAGGTCATGGAGAAATTAGGCCTAAAGACCACACAACCTTACAAGAATGTGTGTGGATTTGAATCCAGGGCCATACCCACTCATGGGGTAGTTGAAAATATTGAATTATGCCTTGGAAGATACCCCGAGGGAGTGATCCACATGGATATTGTGGTAGTGGATGTCTCAGATGTATGGGAAATTCTATTTTCCAGGAAGTTCATTGCAATGTTGGGAGGCACCTTAGAGAGGGATATAACATACATTAACGTTCCTATGAATGAAAGAACAATAAGTCTCCTCCCAAATGTGTCGATGGCCAAGGTCCATGTGCAGGAATTTGATGATGATGTTATAATTAGCAAGACACATGAGCCAATCAAGGAAAGTCTTCCTGTATTTTCACCTAAGGATTTCCCTTTCGCTTCAGAGGAAGACTTTGATCAAATACAATGGCCAAAGAAGGAAGAATACCAACAAATCCTAGAAAAATACAAGGAAAAAGAAGTTGGTACTATCAATATATTAAAGAAAGGAGAATATGACATATTGGTCAGACCGACCCAACAGGAAGTCTTCACAGTAGAATCCTACCCTCCTCCCTGATCCAGCTTATTTTCGACATGAAATGAGAGTAGAGATATAATAAATAAATGAATAGAGATATCACGGATATCCAATAATATAACAAAAATGTATCAGATATGCAACCATAAACACATAGATACAGTAATACACGATTTCTATTAATGAAAGAAATGTATAGAGACTGTAAAAATACAGAGTGAAAGAGTCGCTAGAATGGTGGCAGCTTATCTCTAAGAAGAGATGCGACAGATACTCGCATTTGCAAGAAGATGATTTTACAATGAGGATCCAAAGGCCTTTTTATCATAAAGAAAATCCAAAACCCTAACCCCAGAAGATGAAAATCCAACAGTTTTGTGGACCCCGTTTTGGGTAGTTTGGTGTATCAACTTCCCGGGGGCGTAACTTTGGCATATGATATCCATTTGGGGTGCACGATAGCTCGTTGGAAAGGTATCATCGATGAGATTCATTTAGGGGGATCAATCAGAGCCTTTGGATATGATTGAGAAGCTATATCCCAAAAAACCTTAATTTAGGCCCTCAAAATGGCCCCGAAAGTTAAAACTGCTAAAAATAGTAAATTGCCAGAAAATTGTTTTCAACGAGTTGGAAAAGGTGGGTGGCCACCAATATCCACCTGGATAAATACTCCCTCTTTAATAATTAATGGTATCCATTGTTATGTGTTCTCGGTGGAGAGAGGGAAGTGTTTTCTTAATCTGAATCTTGGTGAGTTGCTTGCCTTGCTGGAGACGTCGCACTGCTCGGTTTGTGGAAGGATTTCACGACCCTGTTGTTGGAGGGGTTGAGTCTATTCAACAAGTAGAGCTACATGAGAGGACTATGTGTAGGAGGAATATTTTCGCTTTGCTGCAACCTTTTCGACCTGCTTCTGTTGGATAGAAGGTGCTTGGGGCGAGGTTGTAGTGGTTGCAGTGTCCTTTTGTTCACCTTTTGAACAAATTGTGAAGAAGCTGGATTTTGCAGTATGAGATACTACCTTGAGACACTCTTTAGGTTGAAAAATAGTTGTAACTACCTCTGGTATTTTGTAGAGATGACCCCCTAGAGAAACAATGACACTGTGAGTTTGAGACTCATAAACAACATGGGGCTTCCACATATATGGTTGGCCCAAGAGAACATAACAAACATCCAGTGGAGAAACATCACATATTACCTCATCCTTGAAGGGTTGGATGTCATATGACAATCGCCATTGTTGGCTGACACAAAGATCTCGTCCTTGGCAAAGCCACCCGATGTTGTATGGTTGTAGGTGTGGTGTTGTCAATAATCCCAATTGTTTGACGACCTCTCCTGATATGAGGTTCTTCTAGCTTTCGCTATCAATAATAAAATGCAGTGGGGTCCCCTTCACCCACATCTATCAATGAAAAATGTGATCCCCCTCTTCAGGATCTGTTGGTTCTTCTGGTTGAATTGTTGCGGTTGCGACAATAGCAATGGGGTCTACATCGATGATCTGTCTTTTACCAGTATTTTCATAATCAGATTTTGAATCAGGGTTCGGCTCCTTGTCTTTGATCTCGACCATCAATGACTGTTTTAAACGACATTCCTTGGTGTTGTGCCAGGGGATTTTTTGGAAATCACACCATTTTCCGGTGTCCTTCTTTGTCTTCCTGTGACCCTTCTTTTCCTGTGGCTTGGAATGGTTTTTGGAAGACTGTTTGTTAGGGTCATCTTTATCATACTTTGGTTGTTGCAGATTTTCAAACCCAAAATCCCATTTGTTCTGGTGCTTAAATTTCTTCTCGATTTTAACATCATATTAATAAGCAACATCGAGTGATGAGATGTCCAGAAAATCCATTTCAGTTTGGATGTATCTGTGTAGAGCCCCATGATTCAGAACCAAATGTCATTCGGAGTCTTTGATACTCAGCTTGGTGCACAAGGTATGGAAGGTATTGGTGAAATATGGAACTACTTGGACCCTCTCGTGCTGTAGTGTGGTCCAAAGTGGTTGTTTGATGAATATGTTCTTGTTTCTATCGACAGACATTGAAGGATGTGGAAAAAATTCTCCATCACTTCGTCCCTCTCTCGCGTGAGAGCTTTCTCAAGCAACAAATTGATAGAATCATCTTCTCTGTCGTTTTTATTTTCTTCCTCCATGGAGGGTTTATTGGGCGTGTGAGATAGATTGTCTTCAATAGAGACAAGCTCGAGACCTAACTTTCTATACCCGGACCTCGTCGGGGACATGCACTGAAAAAAATGATCAAGAGAAACCTTCTTTGATATCATTGATCCGAATTATCTTCGACACGAAATGAGATCAGAGATCTAATAAATAAATGCATAGAGATATCGTGGATATCCAATAATATAACATAAATATATCAGATATGCAACCATAAACACAGAGATACAGTGATACACAATTTCTATTGACTGAAATTAAGTGGTGCGCAACTCTTGGAGGAGGCTATTCTTGGTGTATTTTGGCATTTTCATGGTGGAAAGTCTTGAACTAGGGTTTTTTTACTAGATTATTCTTGATGAAGTAATTAAAATCTGAAATTCTTCTTTATTTTAAATGGCTATTATACATTTTCTTATTCATTTCTAAGATTATGAAATTGCTAGTTTGAAACCCTAGGAGAAAAGCACATGTTATTGTCCTTTTCTTTATAATTTTTCACCTACTTGATTTTGCTAGAGAACATATCCCTTGAAGAATATATTAGAGCCATAACTTTGTAGAACTCTAGTAGCATTACTTCATTAAGCTTCATACATTTTATTTCAAGTTTGATCTAAAGAAGAAGGAAATCACTAGGGCCTAGGGTTACCTACTTTCTAGCATTTTTTCCTTCTAGGGTTTTAGATATTGAGTCCTTAGGTTACCAACACCTCAATCATCTTCCCCTTCCTTTAGTTCATCTATTATCATTTTTTGTTTCCCTCTAATAATTTCTACTACAAACTATGACTCCATTTAATGTAAAAGGCAGTAGTTCACACCTTGCAAGTGATTGATTGACCAAACAAACTCTTAAACCATATACCTTAAGAATTTTACTAACTATTTCTAACTTTAGATTAGACTAATTTGATGATGTTGAAAAATATTGCTACAACCATCTATAATAGAATAAAATTCATCTTAAAAACAAGAAAAAAAGCTGATAATACATTGCCATCATTGCTTTTGACAATTACTATCATTTTGTCAAGTTTAGGCTATCATTTCTTGTCATTTTTGAAGCATTATTGAGGCATAATTGTGTAGTTGTTGCTAAATATATATTGTTTTTATAAATACTTTTATTGCTTCAACTTTTATATCAGTTTGTTCATTTTATCAAAAGCCTATGGTTTTATGAAGAACTAACATCATATGGTACTTGCAAATATCATCTTTTCTTGTTTTCTTGTTTTGGGAAGGTACACTTAAATATTATTTTTCTTAATCTCATTAAAACCCTTGGAAATTTTGATTAGAGTGACCTGTGAGAGGGGTGCTACTTTCTTAATACTTTTGCCTTAGCTTTGTCAAACCCCTGATTCATTGGGGATATCTCTGCTGGGGTACTACTCCTAAATAGAAAGAGGTGTCTTATTAAGGTGGCAGTGATAGGACATTATCCTTGTTACACAAATTTAGTATTCACTTACGTCTGGCTTTGGGAAAGTACAAATTGTGCGATAACATTTTGGCGCCATTGTCGGGGAACATTGAGTCAATTCTCCTCAAAGACGACACTTTTCGGTAAGCCTTTCCTCAAAAAATAATTTATCTTACAAAGCTTACCTAGAGACTCCACTGAGGGTGATCCCCTCATCCATTTGATAGTTTCAAGAAAATTATATGGCGACTCTACAAAGCTCAGGGAGGTATACCAACCCTCCCAAGTCCTTTAGAAGAAAACCTTCCCAAAACTCCCCTATAGTAAAATCATTATTTGGAGGCATTTTTCCTTTAAACACAATGTCTAGCACATGTACTCATACTGTTAATCCAAACTAAGCTAATAGCCAGAAGCAATGGTCATCCAAGATATTCAAACCATTAGACATGAGTCCTAGGGATGATTTTAGGGGCTAAATTTCTCTCATGGGCTAATTTTCCATGGTTTTTACAAAAAAGAGATTCGCTATTTTAAAAATTATTCACCCAAATTCTATAGGATAAAATTATTTTACCTTAAAAATCGCCAAAGTTTTATAAAAACTATATAAAATCCTTATAAATTTGAATATTTTTACAAAAATATCACCAAACATTTATAGTTGGCATATGAAGGATTAGTAATATTCACCAAGGTTTCTACATTTAAAAATAATTTTCCATCCTTAAAATCATCCTTGGGTCACATGACAAGCATACCAGAATACCCTAGGAAAATGCGCTCTAAGTATGAGAAATGGTTGAATAAATTCACTGGTAATGATGTAGTCAGTGTCGATGATCATATGAGTAATTTTTGGGCCTTCTTTCAACTTCATCTCATCAATGATGATGTTGAGGATTTAGCTATGAAAGTTTTCTCTTCTACCCTCCATGATGGTGCTAGACGATGGTACAATGGTCTCCCCGATGCTAGTATTAAAACCATGGATAGATTGGAGGAAATATTCCTCAAACGATAGAGTTTCAAGGAAGACCCCAACATGTTGTTGATAAGGCTGAATAACCTCACAAAACAAGAGAATGAAATGGTTATATAATTTCATGATAAATTTGAAAATTTAATGCAAACGATCCCAGTGAGCCATCATCCTTCGGATAATTTCCTTCTCTTTCTTTACACCAAATCCTTTACAGGACAGTTGGGGTATCTCCTAAGAGATAAAGTCCCTAAAACAATCCAAGAATCCCAAGAGGTAGCTTCAAGGACTGAAAACAAACTATCATCATCTAGAGTCGATCCTTTCTCTGCCCCAAGAGTCAAAGTGGATGCTAAACCTAATATAGTCCATAATGTTGAACCTACCTCAGATATTAGCGCTATCTTGGAAAAGCTACAATTGACTGTAGATGGCATGGTAAAAATCCAAGAACTAATGATGAATAGGATTTTCAACCTAGAAAGATCTCAACAACAAGATCCTAGGGTTCCTTACAAAGGGCAATTCCAGAAAGGGAATCAAGTTTTTAGACGAAAAAATGATCAAGAGGTTCTTAATACTTTAGCCTCCGCAAACATGGTAGATGAAATCCCTTGGTGCTTACAGTGCAAAGACTCACATTCATAGCATGAGTGTCATCTCAACAATGGTGAACATGACCAAGTGAATGTTTTTAATCATACCATTGAAGGTCCTCAATATTTCCTTAATGCCACACTTGAAGAACATCAATAAGGCATAAAGGAAGCAACTAGGAAGGCTAGGATGGAGGTGATAAATAACTTTGACAAATAGTCAAGAGAAAAGTTGAAGAAGCAAGAATTCCAAGTGTACATTAGAAAAACATGAATGAACCAATCTCTCTCTACCGGGCCTATAATTTCACAAACAAGACCTCCACCTATGAACATACTTCTTCCTAAAAATCCTCCGAAAACTGATAAGGTGGATTTGAACTTCGACTTTGAAGGTGCATTGGAAAAAATGCACGTGACCATTCCATTAAGGGAAGTCATCAAGGTCCCATCTGTAAAAGAAAGGTTCAAATTTTTTTTCAAAGTTTCAGATGAGCTAATGGACCCTCCTATCATGTTACAAGAAGATCACTATAAGGTTCAGTATGATGGACACCCGCCTTTCTTCATGACTTTGTTGATTAATAACAAATGCCTTAACAATTGTATGCATGATTCAAGAGCAGGTGCTAACATGATGTTTTTGAGGGTCATGGAGAAACTAGGCCTAAATTCCACACAACCTTACAAGAATGTGTGTGACTTTCAATCTAGGGCCATACCCACTCATGGGGTAGTTGAGAATGTTGAAGTATGCCTTGGAATACCCTGAGAGAGTGATCCACATGGATATTTTGGTAGTGGATGTCCCAAATGTATGGGGAATGGTGTTGTCTAGGAATTTTGTTGCAATGTTGGGAGGCACCTTAGAGATGGATCTAACTTACATTAACGTGCCTATGAATGAAGGAACAATAATCCACCTCCCAAATGTGCCTATTGCCAAGGTCCATGTGCATGAAGTTGATGATGATGTTAGAACTAGAGGGACACATGAGCCAATCAAGGAAAGTCTTCCTATATTTTCCCCTGATGATTTTCCTTTCGCTTCAAAGGAAGACTTTGATCAAATACAATGGCAAAAGAAGGAAGAATACCAACAACTCCTAGACAAATACAAGGACAAAGAAGTTGGGACTGTCAAGCTATTAAAGAAAGGATAGGATGAAATATTGATCAGATCGACCCAGCAGGAAGTATTCACTGCAGAATCCCACCCTCCTCCCTCAAAACAATATACTAGAGTTATACAGGAAACAACCAAATTAAAAACAAAGGATTACCAAGAGGGAGATACGGTTTGGATGTGGGATACAGAAAAGGGAGAGCCTACTAATGTCAAAGGGAGTGCATAGTTTTGTCTTGGACCTTTCAGAGTCAGAATGAAGTCAATCAATAATGCCTATTATCTATCCATGTTGGAAGGAAGAAGCTATCCATTACCGATTAGTGGACACCTCCTCAAACCCCATCAAGGGGAAAAGACTTGAATTCATAGGTAAGTACATGTACATAGGTAGGAATTTGCATTAATTTTATATGCCATCTGCATATCATGCTAGAGTAGTGTAGTTTCATTTCCATTTGTATATATGATTGATTTCCTTTCATTGTATCATATATGAGCCAGGGTGATATCACCACCCCAAAATATTAGTAATCTCTTTTGTTGAGATCTAGCATATCATAGGTTATGCCAGAGATGTTGAGGTTCTCATGTGCTCTACGGTGAGCACATGTCCTCTAGTTGGAGCCAGATGTTATCCCCTATCCTAGGGATAACTAAGGAGATTATATCTCGGGTCCCACAGGTCCTAGACATGGAGTACCGAGAGACATATGACTTGAGCTTGGCCCTGGAGGGCCCATATTTTCTTCAACGCCTTCTATCTATCAGTAGAAGTAACATCCATCCCATCGGCATGGCTATGAAGTAGCAGTGGTTTTTCTCCATGAGGTAATAAGTCTGGGTATCATGTTATGTGTCACTTTGATTCTCAAAACATTTGAATATGTGCATTGGATTCTCTTTTGTTTCATGACATTTTCTTGGAAATTATGCTCTTTAACTCATCCATACCTTGGGGGGATGACATAGTGCCCTAGTAAGTTGGTTCCCTTAGGGATGAGTTGCCACTGGGTGGGTCCATGAAATATCATCATCCATTCCTTCCATACTTACCACTTTTCATCATTGTCCCTCACATATTTCCCCTATATTGGTTCGAGCATTGGGTTTGCCAAGATAGTAAGGGTTGTACCTTGCTTTGTGGGAAGAAGGGGCTAAAGGCCCAGAGGGTAAAAGTATATTGAAAAATTTAAATCCAAGATGAAAACTGGAGATACTTTTCCCAGGGATTCCTGAGAAAGCAATAAAAGGATTCTCAGCAAGAAAATGGGACCCGTAAAATAAAATAAAAATCAATACCTAGTTAGTGGATAGGAGGTATCATCATGAGCCGACCTATTAGGTCCATGGGCATGTAGCGGTATGAGACTGCCATCCATCTGGTCACCAAACTAGGGTAGTGTCTCTTGGTGGCATAGCCAAGATAAATGGGGTCTCATCACGATCCATCCTTCTCATTTCCATGAAATGTTTGTGGGTAATGATGTCACCACTGGTCACCACACCAGGACAATGTCCTCTAGTTATTCTCTTGAAAAGAAAAAAGAAATAAGACAAATATTAAAATGCATTGAATGGGATAGGAAACAATGTCATCCATGACAAGGTGCAACTCACTCTCTACAAAGGCACCCACAAGTAAGACCTACATTTCCCTGTCATCACCACACCCCTTGCCCAAACATTCCCTACACCATCTCATGAATTTACATGACCTATACTGGTATTCACCTGGGAAACACCCCACACCTAAGGAGGATT
The DNA here is from genome assembly GCA_009831015.1 of Picea engelmannii. Classification (NCBI taxonomy): domain Eukaryota; kingdom Viridiplantae; phylum Streptophyta; class Pinopsida; order Pinales; family Pinaceae; genus Picea; species Picea engelmannii. The sequence goes on from ML779961.1 coordinate 896,062, forward strand.
ATCCCAATAGGACATCCTAAGATCCTCTACAAACCTGACTTGTTGAATAACTTAACATCTTTGAGAATTTGTCTGGGTAAAGGGGGTTTGATAGACATGTTTGGGTAACTTGATTATTAGATGTGATTGACATTGCTATGATTTGTATGACTTATGAGCCCATGGAGGGCGTACTTGTTGTTGTTGCAGGACCATGCAAAACAGACACATACATATGGGGAGATGATTATTTCAGACCTTCATGGGGCTAAAATCCCACCAGATGGATGTTGTGACCCCAGCTAGGGGTAGAGGGATACTGGAGGCTTGGACATGAGAAAAATGAGGACGTTCCACCAGAGAAACTTTGGAAGGCATGGACCTAGGGGTTCTTACCCTTCCACTATGACGTTGGCCCTTAAAGGCCCTGGCGTCATCATATGGAGCCTTGACATCATCCATTTAGGGTTTTGGCATGAGGATGGCTTGGTTGGCATGTGTGACATCTTTTGAGGCATTTTGAGGCTTAACGTCTCACTTATGAGGCCTAAATTTCCATGATGGGGCCTAACATCACCCTAGGAGGGGCATGACATCATCCCTAAAGGAAAATTAGGGTTTTGAATTGCTAATTTTATGTAAAACTGGATTTTTGATGTAAACTGGCCATGTCGGCCTTTTTTGACCTAAAATGTAATTAAAGGCCATTCATATTGTATAAATAGAGAGTTAAGACTCTCACTTTTTCATCATATTTCAGTCACACAAGTGTGAGGCCTGAAATTCAGGCTCTTTTAATGCTTATTGGTTGAAACTAAGTGGTGCACAACTCTTGGAGGAGGTTATTCTTGGTGTATTTTGGCATTTGCATGGTGGAAAGTCTTCAACTAAGGTTTTTTTACTAGATTATTCTTGATGAAGTAAGTAAAATATGCAATTATTTTTTATTTTGAATGGTTGTGGTACGTTTTCTTATTCATTTCTAAGATTATAAAATTGTTAGTTTGAAACCCTAGGAGAAAAGCACATGTTATTGTCCTTTTCTTTATAATTTTTCACCTACTTGATTTTTCTAGAGAACATATCCCTTGAAGAATATAATATATCCCTGCCTTTGTAGCACTCTAGTATCATTTCCTCATTAAGCTTCATACATTTTATTTCAAGTTTAATCTAAAGAAGAAGGAAATCGCTAGGGCCTAGGGTTACTTACTTTCTAGCATTTTTTTCCTTCTAGGGTTTTAGATATTGCGGCCTGAGGTTACTTACACCTAAATTATCTTCCCCTTATTTTATTTCATCTATTATCATTTGTTGCTTCCCTCTAATAATTTCCGTTGCAAACTTTGACTCCATTTACCCTAAAAGGCACTATTCACACCTTGCAAGTGATTGATTGACCAAACAATCTCTTAAACCATCTACTTTAAGACTTTTACTAACTATTTCTAACTTTAGATTAGAATAATTTTCTAACTAATTTGTTGTTGTTGAAAAATATTTCTACAACCATCTATAACAACAACAAATTCATCTTAAAAGAAAGAACAAAAGCTGATAATATATTTCCATCATTGCTTCTCACAATTACTATCATTTTGTCAATTGTATGCTATCATTTCTTGTCATTTTTGAAGCATTATTGAGGCATAATTGTGTAGCTCTTGAAAAATATATATTGTTGTTATAAATACTTCTATTGCTTCATATTGTATATCATCTTGTTCATTTTATCAAAATTCTATGGTTTTATGAAGCACTAACATCATATGGTACTTGCAAATAACATCTTTTCTTGTTGTCTTGTTCTGGGTAGGTACACTTAAATATTATTTTGCTTCATCTCATTAAAACCCTTATAAATTTTGATCAGAGTGTCTTGTGAGAGGGGTGGGACTTTCTTAATACTTTTTCCTTAGCCTTCTCAAACCTCCAGGTCATTGGGGACATCTATGTTGGGGTACTACTCCTAAATAGAAAGAGGTGTCTTATTAAGGTGACAATGATATGACATTCTCTTTGTTATGCCAATTTAGTATTCACTTGCCTTTGGATTTTGGAAAGTACAAATTGTGCGATAACAATCATAACAGGCCAGCTCTTGATGAGACCTCATATCCATCAACTAGTACCTTGAGTGTTTATGTATCTTATGTGTCCCCTTTTCTTACTGAGAAGTTTTTAATTTATTTTTTGGGGATCCCTGGGCAAGCATATCAAAGGTTTCAACATTGGCTTTTAACTCTTCCAGCTAGTTTTACCCTCTGGGCATTTAGCCCCTTCTTCCCACAAAGTAAGTTACAACCCTTCCTAGTGTAGCCAATCCCAATGCCCAAACAAGGATAGGGCATATGGAAGGAATAAATATGGAAAATGGTAAGTATGGGGGGACAAACAATGACTTTTCACAGACCCACCCAATAGCAACGCATCCTAAAGGGAAACCAACTTACTAGGGCACCATGTTACCCTTCCAGGAATGAACGAGGCAAAGAGCATAATTTCCAAGAAAACGTCATGAAAGGAAGAAGGATTACATACAACATATTCAAGTGCTTCAAAAATAAGAATGATACATACCATGATACTCAGACTCATTACCTCATGGAGTAGGACCCACCGCTACTTCAGGACCAGGCTAGTGGGATGGATATTGTTGTTGGTGATAAATGGAATGAACTAAAGAAAAGAGGGGTCCTTCGGGGCCATTCTCAAGTTGTATGGCTCTCGGTACTCCATGTCTATGACCTTTGGGCCTTGAGACATGATCTCCTTAGTTATCCCTAAAATAGGGTATAACATCCGGATCCAACTCAAGGACATGTGCTCACCGTAGAGCACATGAGAACCTCAGCATCTATGGTATGGCCTATGCTTGCTAAATCTCAACAAAGGATATTAGTAATCCCTAGGGTGGTGATATCAACCCTTGTTCATATATGATATAAAAAAAAAATCAAGAGCATTTCTAATCTAGCATATGATCATGAGCATACATATATACATAATGAATTAGGACAATATGAAAATGAAAATACAACTATGCTAGAATGATATGCAATGGTATGTACAATGGATGCAAATTCCTACCTACTCCTACTTACATGTTGGTTGAATACTAGGTGTATTCATATAACCAGTGAAACCATCCTAGCAATGCCTCATAATACATGCCTTTGTGCTTCATCATAAATGAAAACAATGACAAGTTAAGCACAAGATAAACATAAGGTAGATTATCCATTATATCATAGGAAGTTGTAAAGTCTAGCTCATGGACGCAGGAGGGAGGGACAAAATCATGCCAAGTCACCCTTCTAGAAAAGTGATCAATCCATCTCAGAAAAGGATCATGAGAGGTCAAGGACCCAAAGGGGTGGCTCAAAGAGTCTGAGGGTTGACTACCTTGGATGTCATCACTCCCTTGGTTCTGAGAATGGATTAACAAGAAATTAGAGGGAAACTGACAACTTCTCAGGGGAAAGATTAAATATTGAGATATTAAACTTCTTAAGGCATTAAACCTCCCCTTGAATTCTAACAACAAAAAAAATCCCTAAAGAAAACTTGGAATAAGAGACAAGTTCCCCAACTACATCCTTAGTGACATAACGAGGTAAAGCAATCAGAGGGAGTTGGAAAACCTTGTCACAAGTATTCTTCTTCAGGAAAGCACCGTCCTCACCTTTATCAAAATTTGAGCACAATGACGGTTGATAATATTCTTCATAGAATAAATCCAATTGCTCAAAGGGATACTCATCAAAATCCTCAAGGTATGACCAAAAATCATCAGGATAACTTTGCACTAGGTCATCCTTGGGTGCTTGGAAAAATTATGTAATTGTATCATCATCTTGTTTCCAAATGTCAAAATTATTAAGAACATCATATGATTGTTGTAAATGCAAAATTCAAAGATATAATTATCATAAATGGGATCCTCATCAGAACCAATCACATCCCACTTACGTCTTCCAACATGTATGAAATCATCAATATTATCAACCATGTCACATGAAGAATGTAATACATCTAAGGGATCCTCTAATAGTTCTTCACTTTCCAAATCATAAAATAAAGAATCATCAAAATCTTGGAAAGGGAAATAACTTACCATGTTCCCTTCTTGTTGTGCAGGAGCATCAAAGGCTTGGATGACTTCATCAAATGGAAGAGCATCTAGTACATCATCCCCAAGACTCGTCTCCTTAATCATATTTTCACTTTCATCAGAAAATGAAGGACCTAGCTCTTCCAAGGGATCCTTTACTTCTTCACCATTTGAATCATAGAACAAAGTGTCATAAAAAACTGGGAAAGGAAAATGATTCACCTCATTCTCTTCGTCTTGTGCAGGAGAGATAAGATCTTGGAGAGCTTCATAGGATGGAGGAGCAAATACTAGTGCTTCATCCTCAAAAATCATTTCTTTAGTCAAGTCTTTACTACATTCTATTGAATCATGGGAAAAATCTTGCTCCTCTTCAAGGGGTTTACAACCTTCTTCATAAATATCTCCTTCTATATCAGAGGGTTAAAAATCCTTGAGATATTCCACAATATTAGTGTTGAATCCTTCGTCCTCTAGGGCTATTGCGATATTTTGAAGGGCATCTTCATATGTATGGCATTGTGGTTTCAAAAAATCAATAAACCTATTGATGAGGTCTATGAAATATTTTACACCCTTATCTTCGCAACAACCATTAATCCAATCTTGCAAAGAGATGTCAGGGAAAGTATGAACAATTTTATTAGAACATCCTCTCCTTGAAATTCTATCTCACCTATATACTTCAAGAATTCTACAATGTGAGTAATTGGGAGGCCTCCAAATCTTGGATAGTTGTTTAACCATTTTATATGAAAATAATGTGGGTATCCTTGAAAACTTTCAAAATCAATAGTCAGATATACTTGTTCCTAGGGCGCCATGATCCCATATCTTGGAAATATCACAAAGATGAGAGTAAGGTGGCACCTTGTATAATTTTAGTGGAGTCTCCATATATCCTCTTAAGGATTATCAAATGGAGTGAGGGAATCACCCTCAATGGAGTCACCAGGTAAACTTCATAAGATGAAGTCTTTGAGGGAAAGGCTTACCGAAAAAGTGTCATTCGGGAATATTGAGTCAGTGTTCCCCGACAATGGCGCAAAAAATGTTATCGCGCAATTTGTACTTGCCCAAATCCCAAGGAAAATAAGGGAGATTGGATTAATAAACAATATATCCTATCATTGTCACCTTAATAGGAAATCCCCACTTTTTAGGGATAGGAAGGGTCTACCCCAAGGGAGGCGTCCTCGATAACCTAAAGGGATGAAAAATTAGAGTTATGATCAAGATATATTCCCTCCTCTCAATGGTTACCAAAGTCACTAAGTTCGTGTCTAAAATATGAGGTTAATGAAGTGCTTGGTGTACCTGCCTAGAACAAGACAATATAGCATGCATATACAATAATTCCAAGTACAAGTATAATAATAACACCTCAATAGACAATGGATAGTGAAAATAAGTGCTAGCTGATATAAAATTGTAGCAGTTTATATGTTTACAACAACAATTGATAAAATGTAACAACTACAACAAATACTCCTCGAAAAATCTTGAAAAGACAATGAAAATATAACATTGACTAAGTAGTATGATAATAACTTGTCATAAGCAATTTCTGAAATGGTTAGTTAGTAATTAATGTCGAGTATGCAGAAAATTTGTTGCAATTAGATGGTTGTAGAAAATATTTATAACAACAACAAATAAGTTAGTGATCTAGGCTAAACTAGGGTTAGAGATAGTTAGTAAAATATTTAGAAAAGAGTGTTTGAGTTTTTAATCAATCATTCAACAAGAGAGAGGTGAGAACTAGTGCTTTCTAGGGATTATGGAGTCAAAGTGGACAACTTCTTCTAAGGCCACAAATCAATTTGATAATGCAGAAAAGTCTAAGAGGGAAAATGAAAAGGAGAAGTATTAACTTAAGTCCCCCTATGCATTGACCTAAAGAGACAAGATGCTAGGGTATAGAAAATTCTAGGCACTAACACCTTTCTCTCCTTAGGCTTCTTATGGAGTAAAACTTATGAAAAGATAACTAAGTCAAAATCCTTAGAGTGCTAGCAATTTAGGGCTCTAGGGTTTCACTAGTCAAGATCAATTCAATGAAAAGTATGACAAATAGAAAGTAGGAAAGTAGCAATTTAAGTTCCTTACTTCAAGAATTAAGTAAACCATGCAATTTCATAATCTTGTATGAGAAAATAAAACCATTCACAAACCATTCAATAGCTGACAAAAAATGCAGATTTTACTTACTTGCACCAAGAATAATCATGAAAATACCATGCAAGATCACCATAAAAACTTCCATGATTGATCCAAGTTGCAAAAAATAGCCTTATACAAGAGTGTGCCTCACAATTTCAGCCAATATCCCTCACTAGGAAGAAAATTTCATACCTCTTCTCTTGTATGAGAAGTTGTGATGATAAAAATGAATGTACTTTATGCTTATTTATACAAAACTTTGACCTTTAACTAATTTTAGGTCAAAAATAAGGCCGACTTGGCCAATTTACAATAAAATTAAATTTTGGCATAATAAAAATTAATTAGCATCTAAAGACACCTCCAGGGGTGAAGTCATGCCCTTATAGGTTGACGTTGAGGCCTAAAGGGAGCTTGGCCTCCATAGGCCCTAGATGATTCCCACATGTGGTATCAGTCTCATAAATGCCCTCAAAATGAAAATCGTATCTTTGGATGACGTCTAGGGTCATGATGGTGACGTCTAGGGCCCTCAATGGATATCGTTCATGTGGAGGAGAAATATCCCCCTAGGTATAGGTATGTGAGGGTGCCTCCAAAGGCAACATCCTTCTTTTTCCTATTGCAAATATTCAATTTTTGCTTACCCCTAGTTGGGGTTACAACATCCATATGTGGGCTTTGAGCCCCCATTAAATTCCAAGCTAATCATTCCCTCTTGTGTACCTGCCCACCAGGCAAGGTCCTACAACATCAACAAGTAATATCTCTAGGAGTTCACTAGTCACAGGGATCATAGCATGTAAATCACTTCCAATAATTAAATTACCCAAACACGTGCATCAAACCCACCTTAACCCAGTCAAATGCTCAAAGGTGTTATGCAACTTTACAAGTTAGGTTTGGAGAAGGTCCCAGGGTGTCCTATTGGGGTAACCTCTCTTAAGTATGGGGTTTTTCTCAGGTGGGATCTAATCCAAGTCATGCAAGTGTATGAGGTGGCATGGGGTAAGTGTTTGGGCATGGGGTGCATGTAATAAAAGGGAAATGTAAAGTCTTACCTGTGGGTGCCTTTGTAGAGGGAAAACTGCACCTTGTCATAAATGCAATTGTTTCCTAACCCATTCATTGCCTTTTTATTCTTATATTTATTTCTTTTGATATTTTGCTTTTGTGCTTCAATGGAATTGTTGTGGGCCACTGTCTTGGCTTGATGACTAGAGGTGACAACGTTATCCAAAAACAATTCATGGAAATGAGAAGGTTGCCTCGTGATAAGAACCCCTTTCTATTGGCTATACCACCAAGATCCACTACCTTGGTTTGGTGACCATATAGGTGGTAGTTTCATACCGCTACATGCCCATGGTCATAATAGGTTGGCTTGTGATGAGACCTCATATCCATCAACTAGTACCTTGAGTGTTCATGTATCTTATGGGTCCTCTTTTATTACTGAGAATCTTTTCACTGCTTTCTCATGGCTCCCTGGGTGAATCATCTCAAAGATTTTAACATTGGATTTTAACTCTTTCCAACTACTTTTTCCCTCTAGGCCTTTCGCCCCTTCTTCCTACGAGGAAAGGTACAACCCTTCCTAGTGTAGCCAATCCCAATGCCCCAAAAAGGATAGGGGAGATGGAAGGAATAAATATGGAAAATGGTAAGTATGGGGGGGATGGACGATGACTTTTCATAGACCCACCCAGTAACAACCCATCCTAAAGGTAAATCAACTTACTAGGGAACCATGTTACCCTTCCAAGTATGAACGAGGAAAAGAGCATAATTTCCAAGAAAACATCATGAAATGAAGAAGGATTAAATACAACATATTCAAGTGCTTAAAAAATATGATTGATACATACCATGATACCTAGACTCATTACCTCATGGAGCAAGAACCACCGCTACTTTAGGACCAGGTTGGTGGGATAGATATTGTTGCTGGTGATAAATGGAGTGCACTGAAGAAAAGAGGGGCCCTCCAGGGCCATGCTCAAGTCGTTTGTCTCTTGGTACTCCATGTCTAGGACCTGTGGGCCTCAAGACATGATATCCTTAGTTATCCATAGGCTATGGGATAACAATACCGATAAAACAAAGCCTTAGTTTAAACATTCTAAGTTTTGGTTCTTTTCAGAGGTTTTTGGACATATTATTTTGGTCGAAAATTGTTGGATCTTGGTTAAATCTATATAATTCGAGATAAGGATGTTGTTGCTCATTGGCCAAATTGCACAAAAGAGGTCTCATTGGAAAATATTAAGGCAGGGAATCTAATGAAAGGTTATCATGAGGTGAAGATGTCAATATGGCATGCATTAATGGTAGGGATAACATGCATTGTCACATTTAAAAATCACCCAAGCAGTGAGAAAATTTGTTGGTAGTGAGCACTATTGAGTAGAATCAATCTTTCCTTGATTTTTATGTGGGACTTCATATTTCAAAGTGCAATTTTTGGAGCTGATGATTGGCATTGTTACCGGGGAAAAAATATGATTCCCTGGATTCAATAGATCTAGTATAACATGGTGTTGGGAGGTCCTATTTATTTGAATCATTAGTTTCCAGTTGCTTGTATTGAGGGTGAGAGAAAGAAATGACATGCAATGAATTTGAAGGTATCACATGGTAACTCCACACATGTAGCAAATTAAATGTTTATAGAAAATTTTGAAACTTTCTAATGTTGACTCCACGTTGGGAGTACCTCTCCCATAGATCAATGGTGCTTATCATCCATGTCATATATAGTGTGATCAATGAAATGGTTGAAAATATAGATAATATGACCAAACATATACTATCAATGATAACTAAAGGACTTAAGGAAGTGAGAGATCAATTTGTTGTATTTATGGAAAATATAGTGTCATAACATCTATGCAACAACTATTAAAGGACTTAAGGAAATAAGGGATTGATCTATTGTATTTATTTAAAATATCCATGATTTGGGATAGGACTAACAATATTGATGAACTTATTGATGTAGATCCTCTTAATATTCTCATAGTGAATAATAATGCGATACATTTTTGTGACCCTCACATATATTTGAGAAAGTGAGGACTTTTAATCCCCAATAATTGCATGCAATGCATCGAGGGATAGATCAAATGATAGAAGTAATTCACTAGTTGAAGGTGAGGGACCCATAGGGTAGGTGTGGGATACAAAAGGGGGAAATTCTAAACAAGCTAATGAAGGTGAGGCATACATAGGGACATGAGTGTGGGATGCAAGAGGAAACAATGTTGAACAAGTCACAGAAGGAAAGAAACCCACATGATGCATTTGGAATCCATGAGGAATTGAGTAACTTGTGAATGCAAGGGAGCCATTGGATAAGAGTGGGGTGCAATAGGTGGCAATGATGAAAATTTAGTGAAGATGAGATACTAACATGCTATGTATCAGATGCAAGATGTAGAAATGATGGAGGAACTAGTGAGGGAAATGGATCCACTTGCTAAGATCCCTTTGGCATATTAGTAGTATGTAGTTTGAGTGTGGGATGCAAGAGGCAACAATTTTACCCTCGTGGATCCCTTTTTCATATTAGTAGATGATCCCTTTTGCATATTAGTAGTATGTGGTTTGAGCATGTCACATTTGTATGATTTGTTTCGTATGTTGATGGATTGCCTAATATTGTTCCTCATTGTTACATTGTTCCATTATGGTTAGAGTTCTATTCACATGTTTTCATATGGTTGAGGCCATTTAGTCTTAGTTATTTATCCTCAATTATATTTCACACATATTTTGTAGTTGGATATCATGTTTTATCATTCTAGGTGGAGCTCTTGTCTTTGGCACACATTTGGAGGTGGATTACACTAATATAACCTTTATTTGGCATTCATTTGGCTAGGAGGAGGCCTATTACTTGAGTGACCTAGCTCATTTTGGTATTTTTCAAACCTAAATGGTTTATTTATGGTACGGATATGGATATTTGGTGAAGAGCTCACATATGGGCACACATATTAAATCGCCCCAAACATTTATTTCATTATTTTATTATTGGATGATGGGGCCAACCCTAGGATTAAAGTGGTTATTTTGCACATGGTTTGAATCATTTGAGTGGATTGATTTGGTTTAGAGAGGTTTGAGGAGGTTGTTGCAAACATTATTTGTTCTTCATGCACACATTGAGGATGCATCTTGTGCGTTTGAGCTAATATTTTTGGAGATGTTTGCATGGGGCATCACTATTTCTATTTTATGAATTATTTCCCATATCCACTCAAGTTAGTTGAGCGATATTCTTTGTTTATGCATTCCTAGGTTAGATCTAGGGTTTATGCTCAAATATTATTAATTTATTGATTGGAGGTTTTATCCAAAAACATTATAAAAGCATGGCTCCTCCATTTGTAATGGTTGTTTAAGGATTGAGTATTTGAGCTCTTGGTGCATTTGTATTGTATATTTCTTTGAAGATATTGGATGGTTTGGTAATGCACCCTTCAATATGAGGATTCTTTCTACATTTTCATGTTGTTCATGCTAGTTATTTCTTTGTCATTGATGACTGTGAGACACATAATCTTGGTAAAGCTATTTCTTTTTGTTGGATTTATCATTGAAATGGTTTATGTCGATGTATCCATGTATGTTTGGTTGTACACACCTATTATCATTTCTTTATAAATCTATACTTAATAATATTTGAGGTTGTCAACAATAGTAAGCTTCTTTGGTAGATTTTCATGACATTTAGGACAAGGAGAAGATTAGCAAGGCTTGCAATTTGCAGCCTTATTCATAGTAATTTCTTATTAAAGTAGTCTCCCTCAATCCTTGTGAGACCCCATATTCCCAAGGAATATATAACGAACTGGTACCACCTTACAACCAGACTGAAAATTTCTCATAAAACTCATTTTATGTTGGTTCCATTGATATGGAAATTACCAAAGATAACCTTAATCTAGATATGTCCCTAAAAGTCTAGTTGTAGTTTATATTGCATTTCAAGAAAGGATCGACTTAATTTTTTTGTATAAATATGCAAATTAATATTCATTACAACATATTTTGGCAGCAAAATTATGCACCTTTGGTTCTACATTTCATGCTGGAAATTACCGATGAAGATATTTATCATTCATCCATCTATACTACATATGTAAAATATGGTCAAGTGGGGTTTATTCTAGCTGGAATTTAGGTTTATTCTAGGTACCTTCCATCCATGTGAGTCATGGAGGTGGAAAACATAGAATTCCCAAATGTGACCTTGACAATCAGGTTTTCATTAATGCGTTGAGAGGGATATTGCTAGGTTCAAATCCTACATTGATTTTTCATTAAAAAGAGTGTCGGGGGTCCATCTCTGCCAACTTCTTCAAGGTCCACATACTTTGTAAGATAGCAAAAAACCAGTCGAGTTCATGAAAATGAGCATTGTTTTCAACACCACTAGGGTTTAGAGGAAGCGAGTTCCTGAAAATGAGCATTTTTCAACCCCACCAAGGTTGGAATCCTATAAAAAGTGAAAACTAGGAATTGTTATAACACCATGAGTTTTGAGTCCTTGAAAAAGTGAAAGAAACACATTGTTAGGCTTGGTGCAGGCCAACTTTATATAGTATGGTATTAAGGCCAACCCTATATATTATTTCTAGGCTTGGTGCAGGCCAAACTTAACTAGGTAGGGGGTTTTGTCACATTTCCTACGATCTTAGCCCCAAAATCGTGTTCAAAGAACAAGGGGCTTTGTCACAAGATCCACGATGAAGTCATGGGTTCAATCCTAGGCTTACACATAAACCATTTTGACTTATAATAAAACCCTTCAAAAAGTAAAATGCATAGGTGCTCACCAAATTTGGTGGCATTTCTTGTCCCTTGAGTGTATCGCCCTTATATTTGTATGTCCTATAGGTGGGGTCTCAGCTGTCTCTATCTCCAGTAGTCACTCGAGGATGTCTCTATATCCAGTAGTTTCTCACATTGTATCCTTACTAGTGGGTTCGGGTTGTCTCCTTTCTAGTGGGCTCAAGTGAATATATGTAGGGGAAAAGGGAGAGAACGAAAGGAAAATTTCTCATAACAATGCTCTTCTTCCCCTTTCCATATTCGAACCAATGAAAAACAGAAGGAGACAAGGGGACCAGGGATCTCACCTTAGTTATACTTAGTACCTAGTAGTTATGCCACCGAATTAAGCACTCACTCTCACACCGACCAAATCCTTATGAAGGGAAAGACCCATTGGACCTTCCTTTCCCGATGCAGTACAAGTGAATTTCTTGGGTGTGTGTTTTGTTTGTTTGTTTTTCTTTTGTTTCTATTGTTTTTTTGTTATTTTCTATGCTTTATATAACATATATTATATAATAATTATATATATAATATAAGTATAGTATAGTATATATCATATTATATGATAATGAGGAGGAGGAGGAGGAGGAGGACTATTAAGGTGTGCCACCGGCTAGGGATTAAGGTGTGCTAGTGGGTTAGGTTGTTGTACATCATAGTGTGTTCATAATCAAAATGGATAGGGTTTATAGTGTATTAGTGGTGGAAATGGGTTCAAAGTCCTTCTAGGTCAATCCTAGATGGAAGAAATGCATACTAGTGTCATCATGGTGAAAAATATTGTGAAGGTAAACAAGGTGCTCAAAAACTCAATATTTTCATCAACTACCATAGTCACATTGAATCCTAAGTACATACACACTCCAAGGTTGAAGTGAATAATGCTAGATTCCTAAAACTAAATCTTAAAGTTATAGATGACCTAGAATGTGAAGAATAGTGCTCATCTATAATTGTTTTCCAAAATCCTTCTATTTCCATGTAAAATTGGCAGAAGTCTCTTGAATATATATTCTCTTTCTCCATCAAGTACATCACTATTGTACCTCTTTCCCACTTGTTTGGTAGTGAAATACTAGATGCATAAGAAATTCATTACCGAACTCAAAATTATTACAAAATATTCTTAACAATAATGAATCAACCTATGGCCTCTACACATGAAAAATAGTAGATATTGATGTTGATGCACAAACCCACCACACCCTCAATATAAACAAGCTCTAGTTTATGATCCATTGACACTACTATACCACATCTTGCATAGTATTTTTGTGCATTACAAGATGCTCATTATAACTTAATTTTATTCATTGCCTCATTTGATGACACCACACCCCTAATACTTACTATCTCATTCATCATATTTTTTAGCATAATTCACATTAATTCCATGTAATTTGATCAAATCATCCACCTAAAAAATCTTGTGGTCATCATGACCATATTGGTTAACCATTTCCATGACAACCACCACATCAACATGACAACTATAGTTTTATATTATTGGTCCCTCTAAGGTAGTAACCATGATGCCATAGGATCAAATTAGTAACCAATGGATGGATACTATCAATCATATAATTCCCCAAAACATTTTAACCCTAGCAATGAAAATCATACTTTGGATAAGCAATGAAAGGCACAACACATACCAGTGGTTGTTCTATAAAACCCATGAAAATTACCACTGGTTACTCAAGTGAAAACATACCCAAGTGAAATCGAACAATGAGTTCAACCTTTATTTTTTATTTATCATAATCCACTTTGAATGTAGTGAATACAACATTCTCCATGGTATCCAACTAAGTAACTACAGTAACAACTTAAATATAAGGCTCCAAAACAATGTTGAACAACAAAAAACCTTTGAATATGATTCAATATCCATGTTATCAATGTCTCATTTTATGGTTGTAATCCTTTGTCGACACAAAATGTATCGTATACTTAAAATTGATTAAAGACATCTTGTATATCATTCTCAAAAGAGAACATATCCATCAAAAGTTCAAAACATCTTCAAGTCATCCTAATCCTTTAAGGTTCATAAGTGATTACATCAAATCTAGTTTGGATGTTACTCCACCACCCTTTTATGGGGCCCTTTAACATCACCATTGGAATTGTGTACACCTCTTCAACATCATTAGAAAAGAAATTGAATATCCATAAATATTAAAAATGCCATGAAAAAAAACTCCCATAACTTCTACCACCATATTCAATATATTCATTTTCTTGATAACATTGCCCCTTTTACTTGGTGCTTCTTCATTCAGGGGATATTCCATGTGTCCTCTTCTTTGGTAACATGGGAAAAATCCTCGCATGTTTGGATTGAAATAATTCTTATTGTTCTATTTGGTTTGATAGACTTTCCTTTTCTCACTTTCACTTCAATTAGGTAGTGATAAGACAAACCTATTACTTGCTCCATGTTCACTCTAACAAGGAAAATTGAATCATATATTTAAAAACCTATGTTGATGACCTATTCTCCATAGTGACACAAGAACAAAAGAAAGATAAATAATTATGTTAGTTAATATAGATGCATGCATACTCAAGAAAATAGCTATAATAGTTAGCATGGATGCATGCCTACTCAAACCTATAATAATTAGAATTGATGCATGCCTACTCAAACCTATAATATATTCTAAGTTTAATGTTGCTTGATTTACTTATCAATCACTACATTAATTATTCTAACCACCACATTTGTTGCTTTCTTTGATCATTAAATCACCATACAAACCAAAACTTGCTTTTGCGTGAATTATCATGATACACTAGCATTATACTGACATCATAGGTTGAATTAGCACTCACACTAGCCTCATGATAGTGTATGATGATGTATGTTGTGAGATGCCTTCACTCACGCTTCACCATGAACATCGTAACCTATTTTCTCTTATTAGTTCCTTACTATCATTGGGTACACCTCATTCCTTCACTTGCATCGAACCAACATTGTCTCCCTTAGCCTATTAACTTCACTAGTTCAGAACTAATTGTTGTTTCCTATTGCCTCTTTCCTTCCTTAGCTCTTAGGTAGGGTTCCCCATTTTTTCATCTCCTCTTCCCCTTGGTCCTTGGTCACTGGTTTGGCTTTATTAGATAATTTTAGGCACTTGTTTGGGGCACTCTCTTACTCTATGGGACCGATTTGTGACTGCCTTCACATTTATGTTGTAATTTTTTTCATTTGATTGAATATTTGTGTGAGTCGTATTTGAGTCTCGAAACCCTCCCATACCATTAATGCATGCATCTACTATAAACATGTCAAATTTCAGTGCATACAAGCAAAAACTAAAAACATTTCAACGTTGGCCCCATTCACAGGTCACACTGTGCGGGGTCAAATTAAAGAATAAATTTCCACTAATTGGTAATTAATGGACAACCTTGAAAATTGTTAGATGAACCAAAGTTAAAATTGGAGATGATGGTATAAAACTGAATGATATTCTCTTGGTTTTATACCTTGTGCATGGTAGATGAGCTCTTAAATCATCCTTTAGGCCCTTGACTACTATTTTTTTTATCCATATACCATGTACAAAACCTTAAGAGTCATGTATAGTTCATAAACCTTGTAATGGTGCCAATATGACACATAGGCCAAAGATTTCATTTATAGGTCCTATATGGTGGTTTTAGACCCTATGCATGGTTTGGGAGTCCTAAAAGCATATTGTATGCCTTATGACATTTATAGTTCCTCCTCATACCATGTCCATGACTTGGAGAAGCATAGTTTGAAAAAATTCAATGTTGGTCCCTTTCATTGGTCATTGTTTCTAGAAAGTTC
>ML779961.1:923141-945573 GCA_009831015.1 Picea engelmannii
TCACACCTTGCAAGTGATTGATTGACCAAACAATCTCTTAAACCATCTACTTTAAGACTTTTACTAACTATTTCTAACTTTAGATTAGAATAATTTTCTAACTAATTTGTTGTTGTTGAAAAATATTTCTACAACCATCTATAACAACAACAAATTCATCTTAAAAGAAAGAACAAAAGCTGATAATATATTTCCATCATTGCTTCTCACAATTACTATCATTTTGTCAATTGTATGCTATCATTTCTTGTCATTTTTGAAGCATTATTGAGGCATAATTGTGTAGCTCTTGAAAAATATATATTGTTGTTATAAATACTTCTATTGCTTCATATTGTATATCATCTTGTTCATTTTATCAAAATTCTATGGTTTTATGAAGCACTAACATCATATGGTACTTGCAAATAACATCTTTTCTTGTTGTCTTGTTCTGGGTAGGTACACTTAAATATTATTTTGCTTCATCTCATTAAAACCCTTATAAATTTTGATCAGAGTGTCTTGTGAGAGGGGTGGGACTTTCTTAATACTTTTTCCTTAGCCTTCTCAAACCTCCAGGTCATTGGGGACATCTATGTTGGGGTACTACTCCTAAATAGAAAGAGGTGTCTTATTAAGGTGACAATGATATGACATTCTCTTTGTTATGCCAATTTAGTATTCACTTGCCTTTGGATTTTGGAAAGTACAAATTGTGCGATAACAATCATAACAGGCCAGCTCTTGATGAGACCTCATATCCATCAACTAGTACCTTGAGTGTTTATGTATCTTATGTGTCCCCTTTTCTTACTGAGAAGTTTTTAATTTATTTTTTGGGGATCCCTGGGCAAGCATATCAAAGGTTTCAACATTGGCTTTTAACTCTTCCAGCTAGTTTTACCCTCTGGGCATTTAGCCCCTTCTTCCCACAAAGTAAGTTACAACCCTTCCTAGTGTAGCCAATCCCAATGCCCAAACAAGGATAGGGCATATGGAAGGAATAAATATGGAAAATGGTAAGTATGGGGGGACAAACAATGACTTTTCACAGACCCACCCAATAGCAACGCATCCTAAAGGGAAACCAACTTACTAGGGCACCATGTTACCCTTCCAGGAATGAACGAGGCAAAGAGCATAATTTCCAAGAAAACGTCATGAAAGGAAGAAGGATTACATACAACATATTCAAGTGCTTCAAAAATAAGAATGATACATACCATGATACTCAGACTCATTACCTCATGGAGTAGGACCCACCGCTACTTCAGGACCAGGCTAGTGGGATGGATATTGTTGTTGGTGATAAATGGAATGAACTAAAGAAAAGAGGGGTCCTTCGGGGCCATTCTCAAGTTGTATGGCTCTCGGTACTCCATGTCTATGACCTTTGGGCCTTGAGACATGATCTCCTTAGTTATCCCTAAAATAGGGTATAACATCCGGATCCAACTCAAGGACATGTGCTCACCGTAGAGCACATGAGAACCTCAGCATCTATGGTATGGCCTATGCTTGCTAAATCTCAACAAAGGATATTAGTAATCCCTAGGGTGGTGATATCAACCCTTGTTCATATATGATATAAAAAAAAAATCAAGAGCATTTCTAATCTAGCATATGATCATGAGCATACATATATACATAATGAATTAGGACAATATGAAAATGAAAATACAACTATGCTAGAATGATATGCAATGGTATGTACAATGGATGCAAATTCCTACCTACTCCTACTTACATGTTGGTTGAATACTAGGTGTATTCATATAACCAGTGAAACCATCCTAGCAATGCCTCATAATACATGCCTTTGTGCTTCATCATAAATGAAAACAATGACAAGTTAAGCACAAGATAAACATAAGGTAGATTATCCATTATATCATAGGAAGTTGTAAAGTCTAGCTCATGGACGCAGGAGGGAGGGACAAAATCATGCCAAGTCACCCTTCTAGAAAAGTGATCAATCCATCTCAGAAAAGGATCATGAGAGGTCAAGGACCCAAAGGGGTGGCTCAAAGAGTCTGAGGGTTGACTACCTTGGATGTCATCACTCCCTTGGTTCTGAGAATGGATTAACAAGAAATTAGAGGGAAACTGACAACTTCTCAGGGGAAAGATTAAATATTGAGATATTAAACTTCTTAAGGCATTAAACCTCCCCTTGAATTCTAACAACAAAAAAAATCCCTAAAGAAAACTTGGAATAAGAGACAAGTTCCCCAACTACATCCTTAGTGACATAACGAGGTAAAGCAATCAGAGGGAGTTGGAAAACCTTGTCACAAGTATTCTTCTTCAGGAAAGCACCGTCCTCACCTTTATCAAAATTTGAGCACAATGACGGTTGATAATATTCTTCATAGAATAAATCCAATTGCTCAAAGGGATACTCATCAAAATCCTCAAGGTATGACCAAAAATCATCAGGATAACTTTGCACTAGGTCATCCTTGGGTGCTTGGAAAAATTATGTAATTGTATCATCATCTTGTTTCCAAATGTCAAAATTATTAAGAACATCATATGATTGTTGTAAATGCAAAATTCAAAGATATAATTATCATAAATGGGATCCTCATCAGAACCAATCACATCCCACTTACGTCTTCCAACATGTATGAAATCATCAATATTATCAACCATGTCACATGAAGAATGTAATACATCTAAGGGATCCTCTAATAGTTCTTCACTTTCCAAATCATAAAATAAAGAATCATCAAAATCTTGGAAAGGGAAATAACTTACCATGTTCCCTTCTTGTTGTGCAGGAGCATCAAAGGCTTGGATGACTTCATCAAATGGAAGAGCATCTAGTACATCATCCCCAAGACTCGTCTCCTTAATCATATTTTCACTTTCATCAGAAAATGAAGGACCTAGCTCTTCCAAGGGATCCTTTACTTCTTCACCATTTGAATCATAGAACAAAGTGTCATAAAAAACTGGGAAAGGAAAATGATTCACCTCATTCTCTTCGTCTTGTGCAGGAGAGATAAGATCTTGGAGAGCTTCATAGGATGGAGGAGCAAATACTAGTGCTTCATCCTCAAAAATCATTTCTTTAGTCAAGTCTTTACTACATTCTATTGAATCATGGGAAAAATCTTGCTCCTCTTCAAGGGGTTTACAACCTTCTTCATAAATATCTCCTTCTATATCAGAGGGTTAAAAATCCTTGAGATATTCCACAATATTAGTGTTGAATCCTTCGTCCTCTAGGGCTATTGCGATATTTTGAAGGGCATCTTCATATGTATGGCATTGTGGTTTCAAAAAATCAATAAACCTATTGATGAGGTCTATGAAATATTTTACACCCTTATCTTCGCAACAACCATTAATCCAATCTTGCAAAGAGATGTCAGGGAAAGTATGAACAATTTTATTAGAACATCCTCTCCTTGAAATTCTATCTCACCTATATACTTCAAGAATTCTACAATGTGAGTAATTGGGAGGCCTCCAAATCTTGGATAGTTGTTTAACCATTTTATATGAAAATAATGTGGGTATCCTTGAAAACTTTCAAAATCAATAGTCAGATATACTTGTTCCTAGGGCGCCATGATCCCATATCTTGGAAATATCACAAAGATGAGAGTAAGGTGGCACCTTGTATAATTTTAGTGGAGTCTCCATATATCCTCTTAAGGATTATCAAATGGAGTGAGGGAATCACCCTCAATGGAGTCACCAGGTAAACTTCATAAGATGAAGTCTTTGAGGGAAAGGCTTACCGAAAAAGTGTCATTCGGGAATATTGAGTCAGTGTTCCCCGACAATGGCGCAAAAAATGTTATCGCGCAATTTGTACTTGCCCAAATCCCAAGGAAAATAAGGGAGATTGGATTAATAAACAATATATCCTATCATTGTCACCTTAATAGGAAATCCCCACTTTTTAGGGATAGGAAGGGTCTACCCCAAGGGAGGCGTCCTCGATAACCTAAAGGGATGAAAAATTAGAGTTATGATCAAGATATATTCCCTCCTCTCAATGGTTACCAAAGTCACTAAGTTCGTGTCTAAAATATGAGGTTAATGAAGTGCTTGGTGTACCTGCCTAGAACAAGACAATATAGCATGCATATACAATAATTCCAAGTACAAGTATAATAATAACACCTCAATAGACAATGGATAGTGAAAATAAGTGCTAGCTGATATAAAATTGTAGCAGTTTATATGTTTACAACAACAATTGATAAAATGTAACAACTACAACAAATACTCCTCGAAAAATCTTGAAAAGACAATGAAAATATAACATTGACTAAGTAGTATGATAATAACTTGTCATAAGCAATTTCTGAAATGGTTAGTTAGTAATTAATGTCGAGTATGCAGAAAATTTGTTGCAATTAGATGGTTGTAGAAAATATTTATAACAACAACAAATAAGTTAGTGATCTAGGCTAAACTAGGGTTAGAGATAGTTAGTAAAATATTTAGAAAAGAGTGTTTGAGTTTTTAATCAATCATTCAACAAGAGAGAGGTGAGAACTAGTGCTTTCTAGGGATTATGGAGTCAAAGTGGACAACTTCTTCTAAGGCCACAAATCAATTTGATAATGCAGAAAAGTCTAAGAGGGAAAATGAAAAGGAGAAGTATTAACTTAAGTCCCCCTATGCATTGACCTAAAGAGACAAGATGCTAGGGTATAGAAAATTCTAGGCACTAACACCTTTCTCTCCTTAGGCTTCTTATGGAGTAAAACTTATGAAAAGATAACTAAGTCAAAATCCTTAGAGTGCTAGCAATTTAGGGCTCTAGGGTTTCACTAGTCAAGATCAATTCAATGAAAAGTATGACAAATAGAAAGTAGGAAAGTAGCAATTTAAGTTCCTTACTTCAAGAATTAAGTAAACCATGCAATTTCATAATCTTGTATGAGAAAATAAAACCATTCACAAACCATTCAATAGCTGACAAAAAATGCAGATTTTACTTACTTGCACCAAGAATAATCATGAAAATACCATGCAAGATCACCATAAAAACTTCCATGATTGATCCAAGTTGCAAAAAATAGCCTTATACAAGAGTGTGCCTCACAATTTCAGCCAATATCCCTCACTAGGAAGAAAATTTCATACCTCTTCTCTTGTATGAGAAGTTGTGATGATAAAAATGAATGTACTTTATGCTTATTTATACAAAACTTTGACCTTTAACTAATTTTAGGTCAAAAATAAGGCCGACTTGGCCAATTTACAATAAAATTAAATTTTGGCATAATAAAAATTAATTAGCATCTAAAGACACCTCCAGGGGTGAAGTCATGCCCTTATAGGTTGACGTTGAGGCCTAAAGGGAGCTTGGCCTCCATAGGCCCTAGATGATTCCCACATGTGGTATCAGTCTCATAAATGCCCTCAAAATGAAAATCGTATCTTTGGATGACGTCTAGGGTCATGATGGTGACGTCTAGGGCCCTCAATGGATATCGTTCATGTGGAGGAGAAATATCCCCCTAGGTATAGGTATGTGAGGGTGCCTCCAAAGGCAACATCCTTCTTTTTCCTATTGCAAATATTCAATTTTTGCTTACCCCTAGTTGGGGTTACAACATCCATATGTGGGCTTTGAGCCCCCATTAAATTCCAAGCTAATCATTCCCTCTTGTGTACCTGCCCACCAGGCAAGGTCCTACAACATCAACAAGTAATATCTCTAGGAGTTCACTAGTCACAGGGATCATAGCATGTAAATCACTTCCAATAATTAAATTACCCAAACACGTGCATCAAACCCACCTTAACCCAGTCAAATGCTCAAAGGTGTTATGCAACTTTACAAGTTAGGTTTGGAGAAGGTCCCAGGGTGTCCTATTGGGGTAACCTCTCTTAAGTATGGGGTTTTTCTCAGGTGGGATCTAATCCAAGTCATGCAAGTGTATGAGGTGGCATGGGGTAAGTGTTTGGGCATGGGGTGCATGTAATAAAAGGGAAATGTAAAGTCTTACCTGTGGGTGCCTTTGTAGAGGGAAAACTGCACCTTGTCATAAATGCAATTGTTTCCTAACCCATTCATTGCCTTTTTATTCTTATATTTATTTCTTTTGATATTTTGCTTTTGTGCTTCAATGGAATTGTTGTGGGCCACTGTCTTGGCTTGATGACTAGAGGTGACAACGTTATCCAAAAACAATTCATGGAAATGAGAAGGTTGCCTCGTGATAAGAACCCCTTTCTATTGGCTATACCACCAAGATCCACTACCTTGGTTTGGTGACCATATAGGTGGTAGTTTCATACCGCTACATGCCCATGGTCATAATAGGTTGGCTTGTGATGAGACCTCATATCCATCAACTAGTACCTTGAGTGTTCATGTATCTTATGGGTCCTCTTTTATTACTGAGAATCTTTTCACTGCTTTCTCATGGCTCCCTGGGTGAATCATCTCAAAGATTTTAACATTGGATTTTAACTCTTTCCAACTACTTTTTCCCTCTAGGCCTTTCGCCCCTTCTTCCTACGAGGAAAGGTACAACCCTTCCTAGTGTAGCCAATCCCAATGCCCCAAAAAGGATAGGGGAGATGGAAGGAATAAATATGGAAAATGGTAAGTATGGGGGGGATGGACGATGACTTTTCATAGACCCACCCAGTAACAACCCATCCTAAAGGTAAATCAACTTACTAGGGAACCATGTTACCCTTCCAAGTATGAACGAGGAAAAGAGCATAATTTCCAAGAAAACATCATGAAATGAAGAAGGATTAAATACAACATATTCAAGTGCTTAAAAAATATGATTGATACATACCATGATACCTAGACTCATTACCTCATGGAGCAAGAACCACCGCTACTTTAGGACCAGGTTGGTGGGATAGATATTGTTGCTGGTGATAAATGGAGTGCACTGAAGAAAAGAGGGGCCCTCCAGGGCCATGCTCAAGTCGTTTGTCTCTTGGTACTCCATGTCTAGGACCTGTGGGCCTCAAGACATGATATCCTTAGTTATCCATAGGCTATGGGATAACAATACCGATAAAACAAAGCCTTAGTTTAAACATTCTAAGTTTTGGTTCTTTTCAGAGGTTTTTGGACATATTATTTTGGTCGAAAATTGTTGGATCTTGGTTAAATCTATATAATTCGAGATAAGGATGTTGTTGCTCATTGGCCAAATTGCACAAAAGAGGTCTCATTGGAAAATATTAAGGCAGGGAATCTAATGAAAGGTTATCATGAGGTGAAGATGTCAATATGGCATGCATTAATGGTAGGGATAACATGCATTGTCACATTTAAAAATCACCCAAGCAGTGAGAAAATTTGTTGGTAGTGAGCACTATTGAGTAGAATCAATCTTTCCTTGATTTTTATGTGGGACTTCATATTTCAAAGTGCAATTTTTGGAGCTGATGATTGGCATTGTTACCGGGGAAAAAATATGATTCCCTGGATTCAATAGATCTAGTATAACATGGTGTTGGGAGGTCCTATTTATTTGAATCATTAGTTTCCAGTTGCTTGTATTGAGGGTGAGAGAAAGAAATGACATGCAATGAATTTGAAGGTATCACATGGTAACTCCACACATGTAGCAAATTAAATGTTTATAGAAAATTTTGAAACTTTCTAATGTTGACTCCACGTTGGGAGTACCTCTCCCATAGATCAATGGTGCTTATCATCCATGTCATATATAGTGTGATCAATGAAATGGTTGAAAATATAGATAATATGACCAAACATATACTATCAATGATAACTAAAGGACTTAAGGAAGTGAGAGATCAATTTGTTGTATTTATGGAAAATATAGTGTCATAACATCTATGCAACAACTATTAAAGGACTTAAGGAAATAAGGGATTGATCTATTGTATTTATTTAAAATATCCATGATTTGGGATAGGACTAACAATATTGATGAACTTATTGATGTAGATCCTCTTAATATTCTCATAGTGAATAATAATGCGATACATTTTTGTGACCCTCACATATATTTGAGAAAGTGAGGACTTTTAATCCCCAATAATTGCATGCAATGCATCGAGGGATAGATCAAATGATAGAAGTAATTCACTAGTTGAAGGTGAGGGACCCATAGGGTAGGTGTGGGATACAAAAGGGGGAAATTCTAAACAAGCTAATGAAGGTGAGGCATACATAGGGACATGAGTGTGGGATGCAAGAGGAAACAATGTTGAACAAGTCACAGAAGGAAAGAAACCCACATGATGCATTTGGAATCCATGAGGAATTGAGTAACTTGTGAATGCAAGGGAGCCATTGGATAAGAGTGGGGTGCAATAGGTGGCAATGATGAAAATTTAGTGAAGATGAGATACTAACATGCTATGTATCAGATGCAAGATGTAGAAATGATGGAGGAACTAGTGAGGGAAATGGATCCACTTGCTAAGATCCCTTTGGCATATTAGTAGTATGTAGTTTGAGTGTGGGATGCAAGAGGCAACAATTTTACCCTCGTGGATCCCTTTTTCATATTAGTAGATGATCCCTTTTGCATATTAGTAGTATGTGGTTTGAGCATGTCACATTTGTATGATTTGTTTCGTATGTTGATGGATTGCCTAATATTGTTCCTCATTGTTACATTGTTCCATTATGGTTAGAGTTCTATTCACATGTTTTCATATGGTTGAGGCCATTTAGTCTTAGTTATTTATCCTCAATTATATTTCACACATATTTTGTAGTTGGATATCATGTTTTATCATTCTAGGTGGAGCTCTTGTCTTTGGCACACATTTGGAGGTGGATTACACTAATATAACCTTTATTTGGCATTCATTTGGCTAGGAGGAGGCCTATTACTTGAGTGACCTAGCTCATTTTGGTATTTTTCAAACCTAAATGGTTTATTTATGGTACGGATATGGATATTTGGTGAAGAGCTCACATATGGGCACACATATTAAATCGCCCCAAACATTTATTTCATTATTTTATTATTGGATGATGGGGCCAACCCTAGGATTAAAGTGGTTATTTTGCACATGGTTTGAATCATTTGAGTGGATTGATTTGGTTTAGAGAGGTTTGAGGAGGTTGTTGCAAACATTATTTGTTCTTCATGCACACATTGAGGATGCATCTTGTGCGTTTGAGCTAATATTTTTGGAGATGTTTGCATGGGGCATCACTATTTCTATTTTATGAATTATTTCCCATATCCACTCAAGTTAGTTGAGCGATATTCTTTGTTTATGCATTCCTAGGTTAGATCTAGGGTTTATGCTCAAATATTATTAATTTATTGATTGGAGGTTTTATCCAAAAACATTATAAAAGCATGGCTCCTCCATTTGTAATGGTTGTTTAAGGATTGAGTATTTGAGCTCTTGGTGCATTTGTATTGTATATTTCTTTGAAGATATTGGATGGTTTGGTAATGCACCCTTCAATATGAGGATTCTTTCTACATTTTCATGTTGTTCATGCTAGTTATTTCTTTGTCATTGATGACTGTGAGACACATAATCTTGGTAAAGCTATTTCTTTTTGTTGGATTTATCATTGAAATGGTTTATGTCGATGTATCCATGTATGTTTGGTTGTACACACCTATTATCATTTCTTTATAAATCTATACTTAATAATATTTGAGGTTGTCAACAATAGTAAGCTTCTTTGGTAGATTTTCATGACATTTAGGACAAGGAGAAGATTAGCAAGGCTTGCAATTTGCAGCCTTATTCATAGTAATTTCTTATTAAAGTAGTCTCCCTCAATCCTTGTGAGACCCCATATTCCCAAGGAATATATAACGAACTGGTACCACCTTACAACCAGACTGAAAATTTCTCATAAAACTCATTTTATGTTGGTTCCATTGATATGGAAATTACCAAAGATAACCTTAATCTAGATATGTCCCTAAAAGTCTAGTTGTAGTTTATATTGCATTTCAAGAAAGGATCGACTTAATTTTTTTGTATAAATATGCAAATTAATATTCATTACAACATATTTTGGCAGCAAAATTATGCACCTTTGGTTCTACATTTCATGCTGGAAATTACCGATGAAGATATTTATCATTCATCCATCTATACTACATATGTAAAATATGGTCAAGTGGGGTTTATTCTAGCTGGAATTTAGGTTTATTCTAGGTACCTTCCATCCATGTGAGTCATGGAGGTGGAAAACATAGAATTCCCAAATGTGACCTTGACAATCAGGTTTTCATTAATGCGTTGAGAGGGATATTGCTAGGTTCAAATCCTACATTGATTTTTCATTAAAAAGAGTGTCGGGGGTCCATCTCTGCCAACTTCTTCAAGGTCCACATACTTTGTAAGATAGCAAAAAACCAGTCGAGTTCATGAAAATGAGCATTGTTTTCAACACCACTAGGGTTTAGAGGAAGCGAGTTCCTGAAAATGAGCATTTTTCAACCCCACCAAGGTTGGAATCCTATAAAAAGTGAAAACTAGGAATTGTTATAACACCATGAGTTTTGAGTCCTTGAAAAAGTGAAAGAAACACATTGTTAGGCTTGGTGCAGGCCAACTTTATATAGTATGGTATTAAGGCCAACCCTATATATTATTTCTAGGCTTGGTGCAGGCCAAACTTAACTAGGTAGGGGGTTTTGTCACATTTCCTACGATCTTAGCCCCAAAATCGTGTTCAAAGAACAAGGGGCTTTGTCACAAGATCCACGATGAAGTCATGGGTTCAATCCTAGGCTTACACATAAACCATTTTGACTTATAATAAAACCCTTCAAAAAGTAAAATGCATAGGTGCTCACCAAATTTGGTGGCATTTCTTGTCCCTTGAGTGTATCGCCCTTATATTTGTATGTCCTATAGGTGGGGTCTCAGCTGTCTCTATCTCCAGTAGTCACTCGAGGATGTCTCTATATCCAGTAGTTTCTCACATTGTATCCTTACTAGTGGGTTCGGGTTGTCTCCTTTCTAGTGGGCTCAAGTGAATATATGTAGGGGAAAAGGGAGAGAACGAAAGGAAAATTTCTCATAACAATGCTCTTCTTCCCCTTTCCATATTCGAACCAATGAAAAACAGAAGGAGACAAGGGGACCAGGGATCTCACCTTAGTTATACTTAGTACCTAGTAGTTATGCCACCGAATTAAGCACTCACTCTCACACCGACCAAATCCTTATGAAGGGAAAGACCCATTGGACCTTCCTTTCCCGATGCAGTACAAGTGAATTTCTTGGGTGTGTGTTTTGTTTGTTTGTTTTTCTTTTGTTTCTATTGTTTTTTTGTTATTTTCTATGCTTTATATAACATATATTATATAATAATTATATATATAATATAAGTATAGTATAGTATATATCATATTATATGATAATGAGGAGGAGGAGGAGGAGGAGGACTATTAAGGTGTGCCACCGGCTAGGGATTAAGGTGTGCTAGTGGGTTAGGTTGTTGTACATCATAGTGTGTTCATAATCAAAATGGATAGGGTTTATAGTGTATTAGTGGTGGAAATGGGTTCAAAGTCCTTCTAGGTCAATCCTAGATGGAAGAAATGCATACTAGTGTCATCATGGTGAAAAATATTGTGAAGGTAAACAAGGTGCTCAAAAACTCAATATTTTCATCAACTACCATAGTCACATTGAATCCTAAGTACATACACACTCCAAGGTTGAAGTGAATAATGCTAGATTCCTAAAACTAAATCTTAAAGTTATAGATGACCTAGAATGTGAAGAATAGTGCTCATCTATAATTGTTTTCCAAAATCCTTCTATTTCCATGTAAAATTGGCAGAAGTCTCTTGAATATATATTCTCTTTCTCCATCAAGTACATCACTATTGTACCTCTTTCCCACTTGTTTGGTAGTGAAATACTAGATGCATAAGAAATTCATTACCGAACTCAAAATTATTACAAAATATTCTTAACAATAATGAATCAACCTATGGCCTCTACACATGAAAAATAGTAGATATTGATGTTGATGCACAAACCCACCACACCCTCAATATAAACAAGCTCTAGTTTATGATCCATTGACACTACTATACCACATCTTGCATAGTATTTTTGTGCATTACAAGATGCTCATTATAACTTAATTTTATTCATTGCCTCATTTGATGACACCACACCCCTAATACTTACTATCTCATTCATCATATTTTTTAGCATAATTCACATTAATTCCATGTAATTTGATCAAATCATCCACCTAAAAAATCTTGTGGTCATCATGACCATATTGGTTAACCATTTCCATGACAACCACCACATCAACATGACAACTATAGTTTTATATTATTGGTCCCTCTAAGGTAGTAACCATGATGCCATAGGATCAAATTAGTAACCAATGGATGGATACTATCAATCATATAATTCCCCAAAACATTTTAACCCTAGCAATGAAAATCATACTTTGGATAAGCAATGAAAGGCACAACACATACCAGTGGTTGTTCTATAAAACCCATGAAAATTACCACTGGTTACTCAAGTGAAAACATACCCAAGTGAAATCGAACAATGAGTTCAACCTTTATTTTTTATTTATCATAATCCACTTTGAATGTAGTGAATACAACATTCTCCATGGTATCCAACTAAGTAACTACAGTAACAACTTAAATATAAGGCTCCAAAACAATGTTGAACAACAAAAAACCTTTGAATATGATTCAATATCCATGTTATCAATGTCTCATTTTATGGTTGTAATCCTTTGTCGACACAAAATGTATCGTATACTTAAAATTGATTAAAGACATCTTGTATATCATTCTCAAAAGAGAACATATCCATCAAAAGTTCAAAACATCTTCAAGTCATCCTAATCCTTTAAGGTTCATAAGTGATTACATCAAATCTAGTTTGGATGTTACTCCACCACCCTTTTATGGGGCCCT
Organism: Picea engelmannii; assembly: GCA_009831015.1. Taxonomy (NCBI): domain Eukaryota; kingdom Viridiplantae; phylum Streptophyta; class Pinopsida; order Pinales; family Pinaceae; genus Picea; species Picea engelmannii. The sequence continues at coordinate 935,999 of ML779961.1, forward strand.
TTAACATCACCATTGGAATTGTGTACACCTCTTCAACATCATTAGAAAAGAAATTGAATATCCATAAATATTAAAAATGCCATGAAAAAAAACTCCCATAACTTCTACCACCATATTCAATATATTCATTTTCTTGATAACATTGCCCCTTTTACTTGGTGCTTCTTCATTCAGGGGATATTCCATGTGTCCTCTTCTTTGGTAACATGGGAAAAATCCTCGCATGTTTGGATTGAAATAATTCTTATTGTTCTATTTGGTTTGATAGACTTTCCTTTTCTCACTTTCACTTCAATTAGGTAGTGATAAGACAAACCTATTACTTGCTCCATGTTCACTCTAACAAGGAAAATTGAATCATATATTTAAAAACCTATGTTGATGACCTATTCTCCATAGTGACACAAGAACAAAAGAAAGATAAATAATTATGTTAGTTAATATAGATGCATGCATACTCAAGAAAATAGCTATAATAGTTAGCATGGATGCATGCCTACTCAAACCTATAATAATTAGAATTGATGCATGCCTACTCAAACCTATAATATATTCTAAGTTTAATGTTGCTTGATTTACTTATCAATCACTACATTAATTATTCTAACCACCACATTTGTTGCTTTCTTTGATCATTAAATCACCATACAAACCAAAACTTGCTTTTGCGTGAATTATCATGATACACTAGCATTATACTGACATCATAGGTTGAATTAGCACTCACACTAGCCTCATGATAGTGTATGATGATGTATGTTGTGAGATGCCTTCACTCACGCTTCACCATGAACATCGTAACCTATTTTCTCTTATTAGTTCCTTACTATCATTGGGTACACCTCATTCCTTCACTTGCATCGAACCAACATTGTCTCCCTTAGCCTATTAACTTCACTAGTTCAGAACTAATTGTTGTTTCCTATTGCCTCTTTCCTTCCTTAGCTCTTAGGTAGGGTTCCCCATTTTTTCATCTCCTCTTCCCCTTGGTCCTTGGTCACTGGTTTGGCTTTATTAGATAATTTTAGGCACTTGTTTGGGGCACTCTCTTACTCTATGGGACCGATTTGTGACTGCCTTCACATTTATGTTGTAATTTTTTTCATTTGATTGAATATTTGTGTGAGTCGTATTTGAGTCTCGAAACCCTCCCATACCATTAATGCATGCATCTACTATAAACATGTCAAATTTCAGTGCATACAAGCAAAAACTAAAAACATTTCAACGTTGGCCCCATTCACAGGTCACACTGTGCGGGGTCAAATTAAAGAATAAATTTCCACTAATTGGTAATTAATGGACAACCTTGAAAATTGTTAGATGAACCAAAGTTAAAATTGGAGATGATGGTATAAAACTGAATGATATTCTCTTGGTTTTATACCTTGTGCATGGTAGATGAGCTCTTAAATCATCCTTTAGGCCCTTGACTACTATTTTTTTTATCCATATACCATGTACAAAACCTTAAGAGTCATGTATAGTTCATAAACCTTGTAATGGTGCCAATATGACACATAGGCCAAAGATTTCATTTATAGGTCCTATATGGTGGTTTTAGACCCTATGCATGGTTTGGGAGTCCTAAAAGCATATTGTATGCCTTATGACATTTATAGTTCCTCCTCATACCATGTCCATGACTTGGAGAAGCATAGTTTGAAAAAATTCAATGTTGGTCCCTTTCATTGGTCATTGTTTCTAGAAAGTTCTGACAAAGATGCTATAGGAACAACGGACATGTTCATTGAAACCTCATTGCAATACGATGATAATGATGATGACAAATATGATGATGGATAATTTCATCTCCTTCACATTTATGTTGTATTTTTTTCATTTGATTATCAAATTATTTGTGTGAGTCGTATTTGAGCCTCAAAACCCTCCCATATCATCAACACATGCATCTACTATAACCATGTCAAATTTCAGTGCATACAAGCACAAACTGAAAAATTTCAACGTTGGCCGCATTCACAAGTAACTCCGTGCAGTGTCAAATTAAAGAATATTTTTCACTAATTAATAATTAATGGACAACCTTGAAAATTGTTATATGAACCAAAGTTAAAATTGGAGATGATGGTATAAAATTGAATGAGATTCTCTTGGTTTTAGACCTTGTGCATGGTATTTTGGCTCTTAAAGCATCCTCTAGGATCTTGAATACTATTTTTTTTATCCATATAGCATGTACAAAACCTTAAGAGTCATGTATAGTTCATAAAACCTTGTAAATGTGTCAATATGACACATAGGCCAAATATTTCATTTATAGGGTCTATGTGATGGTTTTACACCCTATGCATAGTTTGGGAGTCTTAAAAGCGTATTGCATGCCTTACGACATTTATAGTTCCTCCTCATACCATTTCCATGACTTGGAGAAGCATAATTTGAAAAATATCAATGTTGGCCTCATTCACTGGTCATTGTTTCTGGAAAGTTCCGATGAAAATGCTATAGGAACGATGAACATGTTCATTGAAACCTCGTTGCAATACAATGATAACGATGATGAAAAATATGACGATGGATAATTTAATCTCCTTCACATTTATGTTGTAATTTTATCATTTGATTGTCGAATTCTTTGGGTGCATCATATTTGAGTCTTGAAACCCTCCCATAACATCAATTCATGCATCTACTATAACCATCTCAAATTTCAGTGCATACAAGCACAATCTGAAAATATTTCAACGTTGGCCCCATTCACAGGGAACTCTGTGTGGGGTCAAATTAAAGCATAATTTCCACTAATTGGTAAATGGACAACCTTGAAAATTGTTAGATGAACAAAATTTAAAATTGGAGATGATGGTATCCTAGGTTTGGACCCATCCCTAAATCATACAATTAAATCATTAATTATATATTGTAAATATGTACATGTGTTTTTATTGAAGATGTATATTTTTGTTATTCACTATTTTCGTATGTTAAATGTATTGATAATTTTCATGTCTTTTTATTTTCTATATTTACTTGGTTTCTCAAACATCCATGAACCAAAAATACACAAGTTTCCAATCTTTGTAGGTGTAAATGTGTTGAACCTGCACATAATAGATCTAGCTAAACAATGATACACACATTTGCAGAGATAATTGGAAAAGGAAGAAGAAGGAGAGAAAGAATAGAAAGAATTCTCATTAACCGTTATGAATAATGAATAATTTACACATGATATACTATGTATAACTCAATGAGTTCGACTTGAGGTGAACCAAGTCTCCATAGTGGTGGTCTAGAGTGATATGGACACACACCAGCAGTTACGGGAGTGAACTGCCACCTATTCTAGTCTCTCAGGCAGTTATGGGAGTGAACTGCCACCTAGTTGAGTTAACTAGTCAACTAGTCTTCAGTTAACTGACTGAACAGAAATTAGTGAGGAGTTAACTCAAGGAATCAAGGCTAATGCGCCACTTTGGTGATGATACCAAGGCAAGGTAGAATTAGCATGGTGATGATCCCAATGTTGCATGGTGATGATCCCAATGCAACATCTAAACTCAACTAGTCAAACTGAAGTGTGAACTGAAAGAGAATATTCTCCAGGTGGAATATTCTCTCCTAAAATATAGGGGACTGGATAATGACTAATTATGACTAATAAACACCCCCGGATGGGGTTCCATGTCGCAAACCAGAGCCACGCGGGACAACGCCAGGATCCAGCATTAATACATCCACTGGCGACCATCCCCTCAGCCATTAACCAAGTATGAATCCGCGCAGCCAAATCCAGGCGATGAGCCCCTTCGCGCAAGTGATCGGTACAATGCACCAGTGCACTCGACAGCAAGCCTTAATGGATATGGCAGTCGTGGTTTCCCTCCTCCTTATCACCTGCCTTGATAGAATTGAGCGACATTCGCCCATCGCAGCGTCGAGTGCAGAGTTAATTTCACCAGAGCAGCAGTTTGGGGACCCTTTGAAGCTCTAGAGAAAATCCTTCCACCCGCAAGGAACCCTGGTTATCTCCAGGGTCTCCACCATGCCAAGAGCATGAGGTAAGCCACGCAGGGGTGCCGCTTGGTACACAACCGAATCTCGCCACCAGAGACAGAAGAAATTTGAGTAAGCGTTAGCCATGGCGTCCTTCCGAAGGCATAAAAAACCACGAATGCCTCCAATGGCATACATGGAAGAGATTACCCTGGAATATGCCCATGCAAAGCTATCCCAAGCTCCCTATGTTCACAGTCTCGGACAACTGGAATCCACCCACTGATTTTGGCACAGATGACAAGCTTCCGCCTTCGGGCAAACTGCTTGGTTCCAGTGCCAATAGCCCAGTGGAGAATTTTACCACCTTCTATGTAGAAGAAGAGACCCCATCCCGCACACAAGGAGGAAGAGACTCGCCCCCCGGTGCACCTATGGAGGCGGCGACCCAGCTTTCCAACCGACCGGCACATGCAAGTGACGGAGCAACAGGGCCAATTCCCCCAGCCTCCATCGACAACGACTGGCAGGACCAACACCCCTTCACCAACTCAGGGTACCTTGGTCTCATCTTCGATATGAGGATCCTATTGGATGACCAAGTCTTTCACATCGCCCGAATCGATCAACGACTCGACATGTTGTTCGCGGCTCATTCCAGAACTCTTCCTAAATGACAATGCCCAACGTGCGCGCAGGCTTACGCATTTCCAGCAGGATGGTGAAAGAACAGGGACGAGGACGAGCACACCAGATAAGAGGTTCAATGATGTTCTTGGTTAGAATTTTTTTTTTGTTTCTGAACCAAGCTTTTGCTGAGTTAGATCTTAGTTATTTTGCAACTAGTTTTTGGCATACAGTTTAAACTTAATGGTTGGCAGTCCTGGTTTCCTTCGGGTAGGACGGTACTCTGATAGTCTTGTTTACTGGGAGACAAATGTCACAGGATTCCCAGCTGTCTCGGTTTCCTTTTTAGGTGGGACAACTGGCTTCGTAAACAGTCATTGTAACTTGATAATGATAATATAACAGGTCCTATCCTTTTTTACTTAAAAAAAAATAAAAATTATGACTAATAAACAAATAAAAACCTTAGGAAAAATAAATCCTAGGTGTGTGTGAAGTAACTCCAACACCCCCCCCTGAACATCACTATGGTGAAAATAAAGATTAGGTCCTGGCAACAAGGCCATGTTAGTGTTGGCAAATATTGCACAAACAGCGAATGCGTGTTGGCAAAAGACAACGAATCAGCGAATGGTTGTCATTGATGGCAACATACAACGAATTAGCAAATGATGGAGGTCATTGATGGCAAGCCTGTATCAGACAGGGATCCCATTGCAACAAGCCTTCACGATTCAATAGTAATCATTGGATCATCAAAAATGAATCTGGATCGTTGATTAAAGTCTGTATCGGAGTTTCGGGCTTCGTGATTTGTATGTGACAAGAATTTTGAATATTAGAAATGTCGAAATCACGATATGCGATATGGAAATTTAATCATAGTCGTTAAATCAAGCAGAGATCGAGACCGTCCACTTCGAGAGGACGCGTGTCAGATATTGGGCGCCACCAGGAGAAGCTCGACAGGAGGCTTCATCGGAGAATCAGGGATCGGGACTTTGAAATGTCCAATTCACTTGACAACGAAAACCCCAAAATCGTGATATGCGATTTCGCGATTTAATCGCAACCGTTAAAGCAAGAATGAGATCTGGACCATTGATTTCCTTCATCGGAGAATCGAAGATCAGAGGATCGGGAATCCCGTAGGCATGTGCATGGTGACATAGAAAATGTTGAAACCCCGATGAGAGGTTTGACCGAGGTCATGTGTTGACGGTCATATGGGCCAAGGCCTATAGCCAGCAGGGCTAGCGAGTGGAAAAGGGCGCATCGGCATCGGGTATCGGAACTTAGAAATGACAAATTCACTTGACATCAGGAGTGTCGATTTCGCGATATGAGGAATCGCGATGCAATCTGAGCCGTCAGATCAGGCTTTTATCTAGACCGTTGATTCTAGATCGTATCGGAGTTTCGGGGATCGCGAATTCAAAGCAAGAACACAATGCAACAAAAACGTTGATTTCGCGATATGCGAAATGACGACTGAACCTGGACCGTAAGATACAGAATTGATCAGGACCATTGATCATACTCCACATCAGAGTTTCGTGAATCGCGATATCAAGGAGACAAGAACACACTGCAACAATGTCGAGATCGCGATATGCGATATCGCGACACAATCATAGTCGTTGAGTCAAGATTGCACCTGGATCGTTGATTTGACCGATATATGGAATTTTGTGTATCGGGATTTATAAGTGAAAAGAATAGTGAACATGAAGAATGCCGAAACCCGATTTAAAAGGCAAGAATAATGAAGTTTATCCAACGGTGCGGATAAGGTTTGAATGTGATTGGAGGGTTACTGTACTTCCACGCACACTTAACACTTTCAGTTACAAATCTGTTAGTAAAACTCATGATTGAAAATTAGTTGTCGATCGTTTGACGTTTGGGTTGGATGGACAGTTGTCATCAGTTTTCCCAAGGAGTCGAGAAGTTGAAACGTTGTGCCCGCATGTATAAAAGTAGACGAAACATACTGTGTGAGGCTGGTTGTTCTGAAAGGAAAAAGAATGAAACAGTAAGAAAGAGATGTGTGGTGTGACATGTGAGAGGAGGTTCAGAATGAGATGAAATGTAGAGCAGGAGCAGAGCAGAACGATAGAGAAAACATAAGAAGAGAAAAATGACAGAAGAATGTGATGCGGAACAGACCTGTTGAGGAAGAGAAGAATTGCAGAACAATTTGTTGAAGATCAGATTTACAGATCAGAGCAAAAATGGTAAGAAGTGATTTATCCATATAAGTTGTCTGTGTATTCATTATTTAATATTCAAGGGTGGTTGGGAGGTGCTCGGGAGGACTGTTGTCCTCATAAGTTCAAATGGATTCTTGAACACAGGAAGTTGTAGCTTCCATCTAGTTGCAGCTAGAGAAACAAGGGTGGCAGGGTGGTGCTAGGGAGAACAGGTGTTCTCTGTTATGCAGGTTGGAGCCTGTGTAACTAGAAGTTGGTGCTTCCATCCAGTTGGTGCTGGAACATTCAGGAAGTTGGTGCTTCCATCCAGTTGGTGTTGGAATACTCAGGGAGTTGGTTCTTCCTTCTAGTGGGTGCTAGAGAAACCAGAGAGTTTGAGCTCTCAAATAATTTGCATCTTGTAAGACAGAGGTAGCAACCTCACATTGAGTTGGTACTCAATTGTAAATGATGTACAAAACTGCAAAATACTGCCTATCATTTTGAAGAAGAAGAGGTTTTCTCCCTTTATGGGTTTCCTCATGAAAATCTGTCTCTGTGTGTACTTTATGTGTGACTGATGGTTTTTACTTTTACTGTATATATGTTTCATGTTGTTGATTATCACCTTGAAGGAAGATTAATAATATTTAAAAAGGTATAATATTGTTTAAGCTCATAAACAACTGATTCACCCCCCCCCTCTCGGATGTTTTAGTATTTCCAACAATTGGTATCAGAGCAGGTTCCTTTTATTTAAAGGTAGATCTGTAAGCTTAAACATGACAAGTCATGAAGGGACTTCAACCTCTATACCCCCTCTGTTTGATGGAACAAATTTTTCCTTCTGGAAGATTAGAATGAGAACATATTTAATGGCCTTGGGTGTTGATTTTTGGGATGTAGTAGAGACTGGATATACAAAGCCTGTTGTGCTGGCTAACAAGGATGATAAGTTAGAGTTTATATTTAATGCTAAGGGGATGAATGCTATCTTGAATGGGCTTGCTGAAGCTGAGTTTGTAAAGGTGATGCATCTTGATACTGCCAAAGAAATGTGGGATAAATGTATTAACATTTATGAAGGAAATGAGAAAGTAAAGGGTGCCAAACTTCAAACTTACACATTGAAATTTGAACAACTAAAGATGAATGAAGATGAAACAGTTAGCAAGTATTTTTTAAGATTTGAAGAACTCGTAAATGCCATGAAGGGTCTAGGTGAGACATTTGATGACTCACTCTTGGTTCAGAAGATTTTAAGATCCCTTCCTGATAAATTTAATCCAAAAGTCTCTGCAATAGAAGAATTAAATGACCTCAAAACTCTGTCCATTGATCAACTTCTAGGAACTCTAACTGCATATGAAATGAGAATTAGCATAGATAAATCCAGTACTAGAGAAGTATTTTTTAAAGCAGACAAAAATACTGATTCAGAATTTGATGACATTGAGGCAAAATTTGTGACAAGGTTAAAGAAAGGATCAAGAAAATATCAAGGGAAGTTTCCTTTCAAACGCTTTAACTGCGGTAAGATAGGTCATTTTGCATCTAAATGTCCCCATTAGAAAAAGGACCAGAACTCTGATGATGAAAAGAAGTATAAGTACAAGAAATATAATAAGAAGAAAAGTTTGGTTGCAAATAATGATGATTCCTCAGAAGACACTGATAGTGACTCATCCGGTGAAGATAAGGAAAATGACTTTGTACTTATGGCCAAAGAGGATCATGATGATAAAGACACAGGCAGTTATGACAATGAGGAAGAAGTTGTGGTGGATTTGGAAGGATAACTAATCAGTGCAATGGAAGAAATTGATAGACTCAGATCTAAAAACAGAAAGCTAAAACAAGTGTTAACACAGTTTGAAAAAGACAATAATAAACCTGATGAAGATTTTTCTCTGCTGAAAGTGGAATTAGAAGAGGCAAAGAAGATAGAAGACATATTGAAACAACAATTGTCAGAGAAGAAACTCAGGTGTGAAGATATAGAAGAAGAAATAGTAAAGACTAGAAAAGAAATGGAGAAATTCAAAGGACTGTATCATCAAAATCTACCAAGTATAAAAGCATCAGAAGAATTAACCTCCATTCTAAATCAGCAAAGAAATTCAAAGCTGGAAGCTGGATTGGGATATGAAGAAGGATCAAGCAGTGATCATTCAAGTAACACAGAATCTATCAAGTTTGTCAAATCCTCAAACATTGACAACAATCACTCTGCAGAAACAAAGAAAGAAAGTCAACCATCAAGATGGAATGAAAGGAAAAACCCCAAAACAGATTATGTAGACCAAAAATTTTATCAGCATGAAAGAAATCGACCTCCTCAAAGAAGACAGACTTTTTCAAGGTACAAAAAATTCTTCTATGGTTATTGTTTTTTCTGCTCTAAGTTTGGTCACAAAGCTATAAATTGTTCTCTAAGATTTAGATATGAACAATTAAGATACTCAATGAATAACTATCTTCCACAACAAAGATTGAGACAGCCAAGCAACGAACAATCACAGATTATGAATCATGTGATGACTGGAAGAATGACAGAGGAGAAACACAACAATAGTTATGATCATAACAATCGTTATGATCTTTTATTCAGTGAACCAGAATGCTACATCTGTCATAATTTTGGACATAAGGAAACAAACTGTCATCTAAAGAAATATAACTCAGATCGGAATCCCACTGTTGAAAATGTCAAAGTCTGGAAGAAGAAAGTAGATGACAAGTGTGGACTAGCACTATCAGCCCAAAATAAAAGGAATCCCTGGTATATTGACAGTG
>ML779961.1:951271-971155 GCA_009831015.1 Picea engelmannii
TGTATGTAAAAAGAAGAACTATAGTTTCTAGGCAACTATGTCCTTCACTCCAAGATGACCTCGTAGAGAATGGAATTTTTGTTCAGTGAAGGTCTTGGTGAAAATGTTTGTCTTCTGTTCTGCTGAAGGACAGAACTGTAAGTCGATGATCCCCTTGTGTACTAAGTCCTAGATTTAGTGCATGTGGATCTCGATGTGCTTCGTCCACTACCTTTGAAATGGATCTCGGCAGAACTTCAGAGTGCTCTGGTTGTCACACCAGATGACGATTGGCCGATGAAACTGAATGCCCAACTCAATAAGAAAATGTTGTAGCCACATAGCCTGAATGGTTATGTTAACTACCCCTCTGTACTCTTCCTTAGCTGAAGATAGAGCAATGGTAGCTTGCTTCTTTCTCGACCAACAAATAGGCCTGGAACCAAGACTGAGTGAGTAACCAGATGTGGACTTGCGATCAATGTTATCACTAGCCCAGTTGAAATTAGTAAACCCAATGAGATCTAATGTAGAGTCTATTGCATAATGAATCCCAAAGGTGATGGTGCCATGTGTGTATTGAAGGATATGCTTTACAGCTTTCCAATGTAGCTCATGCGGCTCCTGCATGAACCTGGAAACTGCGCCAACTGCATATTAGAGGTCTGGTCTGGAGTGTGTGAGATACAACAAGCTCCCCACAAAATATCTGTAGAGTGTGTTGTCAACCAGTGGAGTCTCCCCTCCATCCTCAAGTTTGACTCCTGATAGGAAAGGAATCGAAGAAGACTTGTAGTCTGTCATGTGAAATCTCTCAAGGAGATCTCGTGCATACTTGGCTTGAGAGAGTTTGATGCTTGATGCATCCTGACTGATCTCAAGTCTAAGGAATAATTGTAGCGGACCCATGTCCGTCATCAAAAACTTATCATGAAGAATCCTCTTGACTGCAGCAATCGCTGAAGTCGAGCAATTGGTGATCAACAAATCATCGACATACAAAACTAAAAGTAGAAGTGAATCATTCATCCTAAGAATGTATACATTTGGGTCTGATTTGCAATGTACAAAGTTCAGTGACAACAGGTAGGAGTCCATCTTGGCATACCATGCCCTCGGAACTCGCTTGAGGCCATAAAGTGACTTCTTCAATCGACAGACCAAAGATGAGTCCTGCATAAATCCCTGGGGCTGCTCCATGATCTCCTCAGAGAGATCATCATGAAGAAATGCATTCTTCACGTCCATCTAATGCACTTCCCATCCCTTGGCTTCCGCAATGGCAAGTGCCAATCATATGGAATCCATCTTTGCTACTGGAGTGAAGGTCTCATCATAGTCAATACCATGAACCTGCTGAAAGCCTTTGGTGACAAGCTTGTCTTTGTATCTGTTGATCTATCCATCCGCTGTGCTCTTGGTCCTATAGACCCATCTTCATCTGACAAGTTTCCTCCCAGAAGGAAGGGGAACCAGATCCCAAGTCTGGTTCTCGAGAAGGGAGTTGTACTCCTCCTGCATGGTGGATTCCCAAAAGGGATTTCCAGCAGCCTCGCCATAAGACTATGGATCTGAAGACTGAACCAAGAAAATATGCTTAAAAGGAAATGGTTCAATGGCAGTGAGTGCAATAGGAGGCTCCTTGAAATTAGATCGAGTCCTCCTAGTATCGACTATATCAACAACAAGATCCCCTGCATCCTGAAGAGTAGTCTATGCCCACTAAGGCCTCTGCTCTGGCTCTGCAACTGCATCTGAATGCTCTGACTCTATATCTAACTATACTGACTCTAAATCTAAATCATCTGAATCCTCTCAATCAGAACTCTCATCTGAAGAAGAGTCGGCATGTGCATGCTCATCATCTCGGATAGGTGTAAGAGTAAAGGTGCCTACATGCGGCTGTTGAGGTACATGCAAGACACTTTCCTCTAATTGGACACTACGCTCAATGATGATCCGGTCCGAGGAAATATTAATAAGCCGATATCCCTTCACACCATCAGGGTATCCAACAAAAATTCACTCAGTGCTCTGTGGATCAAGTGACTTCCTCTTTTCAGAGGGAATGCGGGCCCATGCACAAGAACCAAAAATGCAAAAGTGGGTCACTTCCAGTTTGAGGTCGCTCCAAGCCTTGTAGGGGGTCTTATCCTTGACATATATATGGGGAGATCTGTTTTGGATGTATGTTGCATAGTTAAGTGCTTCGGCCTATAGTCTTTGTGGTAGTGACTTTGCATGCAACATGCAAGATGCCATCTCCTTTAGAGATCGGTTTTTCCACTCAACAACTCCATTTTGATGTGGAGTGTAGGGAACTATATTCTACAATTGAATCCCTGCCTCATGGCAAGGATTGTGGATCTCATGATTCACATACTCTCCCCCGTTATCAGTTCGGAGGACTTTGATCTTCTTTCCGGACTGTGTCTCAACCGAAGCTTTGAAATCTTTGAGGTGTTGAAATACCTCAGATTTTTTCCTAAGAAAGTAGATCCAAGTAAAACATGAGAAATCATCAACAAAAATGAGAACAAGCCTCGCTTTTCTGATCGATGGATGCGAAAAATGACCCATGAGGTCACTATGGATCAGATCTAAAGGTGTGGAAGCTCGCTAAGACTTTCCTTTGACAAATTTCTCTTAAGGGTGTTTTCCGAGAACACATCCCTCACATACTCCGTTAGAGAAATGGATGTCTGGTAGACCATCAATTAATATTTGCTTGCTAATCTGTTGCATGTATCTGAAATTCAAATGTCCAAACCTTTTGTGCCATATCCTACTACTTTCATCAACATGAGTAAGAAGTAAAGCAAAATCAGGTTCAATGAATTCAGAAAATGTATACAATCTAGACTGATAATTTACCTCACCGGTAGCAACCCTGGAGTTGGTTTGCATGTCATATATGTCCATGGAATTTGGTGTGAATACGACTTTCTTTTCAGTGTCGAAATTCGTCATTTGATACACGGAGAGAAGGTTGACAGAACGCTTGGGAACATGCAGCACATTCTTGAAGCTTCCATTGGTGAGTTCAATCCTTCCTTTGTCGGTGACTTCGACAGAAGAGTTGTCCCCCATCAGAATAGGAGGACCTTTGCATGCATCCAAAGAAGAATAGACTTCTTCTGAGGCAGCCATGTGATGTGATGCTCCTGAATCTATGATCCAAGCATCGGGAGAGGAGTTGATTGCAATCAAGGCATGGCTAGAATTGCCTTTCTTGGAATTTGAATCTTCTGGCTTCTTATTCTTTGCACCCTCGGGGATGCGATCTACAAGGTTGTTTTTCTTAAGTATCTGAGACATCAGATCTATTTTTTTTTGCATGCATGTGGATTCTGAATGGAATCCTTTGTGACATTATGTGCATTTCTCTCCTTTTCTTCCCTTTTCTCCTTTGGATCCGGAGGCATCGGTGAAGGGTTTTGTGTACCCTTCCTTCTTCGTATGTGTTGGAAAATGTTTAACAGGTAGCATATGCTTTTCATTGATGGCAAGTAAAATAGTGAAGATGGCAGGATCAGAGTGTGCATCGATGAAAAAATAGGAACAGCGTAAGCTCAGGAGGAATTAGCACATAGTCGAATGCAGTGCGTTTAACAGGTAGAAGGATAAAATTAAGGGCATCCATATTTCTCCATCTGTAGGAGAAAGGAAGAAGGATAAAATCCCTTAGGGATCTGAGCGTGTGAGAAGCTCAGGAGAGACAACATTGAGTGTGCACGTGAAGACTCTGTAGAGGCATAGAAATCCAAGAATCCCTTTGGGATTCGGAAGTGAAATCTCAGGAGGAACAACGTTGAGGAGAACGCGCGCAGCAAAGCTCAGGATATAGGAGTTCACAGAGGAGAAGGAAGACAAAGGTCAAGGCCATTGAGAACTTGTAATTCTCCCAAGGTTGGGAGGAAAGTGTGCAAAGCTCAGGAGGGAGAACATTCGTCGTCAGATCGGCTGAAGAAGAAGATCTGGACCATTGGTTTCTACATCCAGGAGGAGATCAGGAGAAGCCTACAGAAGGGAGAGATCGAGAGCCATTGGATCTCATTAAGAAATCCCGTCAGCCGTCAGATCGGACAGGAGCTGCACGAGGTTTACCATCGGGAAAAGCCAAGGTGAAATCCCGAAAGGAGGGTTGACTCATCGGGGTTTCACATATTGGGAATCCCATGAGCCAATGCATTGCAGCATTGAAAAGCTCGAAACCCCGACGAGTGGTAAGACTGTGGTCACGGGGATAACGGTCATATGGGCTAGGAGCCTAGCCAGGAGAGCTAGTGCGTAAAGAGTGCGTCGAGATTCGAGGGATCGCGAATCCTGAGGACATACATGTTTCGACATTGGAAAGTCTGAAACCCCGATGAGGAGGTTTGGCTGCGGTCATATAGGGGGAGGTCATGTGGACCACGAGCTTAGCTGGAGGGATAATTGAAGTTAGAGGCGTCAGATCTAAGCGCAGGGTTCGACCACCATTGGATCGAGGAAAACCTGCACGATCTTTAAAAAGTGCAAGGAGTAGAGGACTCACAAATCCAGGAAGCAGGAGGACCGTCCATCTTAGGGGGTTATGTGGACCGTTGATCCGACTCTCTGTCGGGGTTTTGAGGATCGAGAGTTGGAGATGTCAAAGAATATTGACATCAAGAATCCTGGAATCGCGATGTGTGAAATCCCGACTGAACCTGAACCGTCAGATCAAGATGTGATCTAGACCATCAACCCGACTCACGTCAGCAGACCACGTCAGCTAGGAACACGTGGCACAACCAGGTAATGACAAGTGTTAAACTGATTCAACATTTCAGGCACATGTAAGTCACAAATTAGAGTGACACGTGGCAGTATTCAACACGTGTCAATCCACGTGTGATGTCAGCATATGGACACCACGTCGGAGTTTCGAGGATCGCGTTTTGGAAATGTCAAAGAAACATTGCAACAGGAATCCCGATTTCTCGATATGAAAAATCGCGACTTAAATCGCAGCCGTTGAATCAAGATCAAATCTCGACCGTTGATTCCATTCAATGGAGAGGCATCGGGGATCAAGAGTTATACATGTCAAAGAAAATTGACATCAGGAATCCTGATATCGCGATATAATCTGAACCGTCAGATCAAGTGTTGATCGGAGGGCTACTGATGCACGACATAGTGAAACTACCAGAAACCATTGATGGCGTCTGCTAGAGAATTCGAAGAGACCCCTGTGTGATCACCAGAGGAGATGAAGAGTCTCCAAGATTCATCCAAGTGAAGGAAGACTATTCTTAGAAGGGATTGACAGATGGATGAGCGTGGAAGCCTGTAAATAAAACAGAGAAGGTGAGCTCGACTGTCACAGAGAAGACGAAGAGTCTCAACTACCAGAGAGGCTGAGGAATCTCAACATAACATCCAGTGATGTTGAACGAGTGGGAAAACGGCCAGAGAAGCTGAAGAGTTATGATGATGATCACGCAGAGCACTTGAGAGGTGGAGGAGATTGGTGCGGTATGAGCATGCATAGGAATGGCAAGTATTGCATGCACAAGATGCACAGAAGCTATATATACACGGTACAGAGAAGAGATGGATTTGTTGTGATTGGAGTTTGCTATGGTTGTTGTTTGTGAAGGTGATTCATGTGTGAAGAAGGAGGAGAGTGCAGCAGCTGAATAGCATAGAAGAGGAACTGTGCAGTGAATGGCCATGGCGCACAGAGCATAAAAAGAGGAAGAACAGATAGCGCAATTGATGTGTGCAGAAAGGCAATGAGGCAGACAGAGCAACAAAATGAAGCAGAACAGTGATAAGTCTGGTAAGCCATTATTGAACATCATACCACTGTAATAAGTTTCATTAGCAAAGATTTATTTTTCAGGGTGGTTGGGAGGAGCTAGGGAGGACTGGTGTCCTCAAAGGTTCAAGTGGGTGCTTGAACACAAGGAGTTGGTGCTTCCTTCTAGCTGGTGCTAGAGAAACCAGGGAGTTGGTGCTTCCTTCTAGTCGGTGCTAGAGAAACCAGGGAGTTGGTGCTAGAGAAACCAGGGAGTTGGTGCTTCCTTCTAGTGGGTGCTAGAGAAAACAGAGAGTTGGTGCTCTCAGCAAGTTGCAGCCTGCAAAACTGAGGTTGTAGCCTCATTATGAGTTGGTGCTCATATGTATGATACTGTAAAGAATGTAACCATTACTTATCATATAAAGGAAAAGAGGTTTTTACCCTGCATGGGTTTCCTCGGGAAATATCTGTCTCTGTGTTTCTCATATATGTGAATGATGTTGAAAGTACCATTGTTTATTTCCCTGCATTATTGTGATCATCATTCGGTGTCTCTACAAAGAGTTTAAAAGAACCATAATTGTTTAAGCACGGTAACAACTGATTCACCCCCCCTCTTAGTTGTCTAACAGTATGTGCATGAGATTTCTTCTTATATTTGTCTTTAGATTTTTTATATTTGTGGATTCCATCATACACAATGAGTGCATGCACCCTTGGGCCTTTGATTGCGCCCATGTTGATGAGCTTGGTTTGCTCTTGTGTCAGGGATTCGATAAAGTCCTCAAGAGAAGGCATCTTCCAGGTGGCTCCAGAGGTGAATATGACAGTATGGAATGTAGATACGAATACTGAGAATTCAGGACCAATCTTGGAGAGAATGGTGAGAACCATTTGTTTCTCCTCCTTCAATTTATCAACCCCGCAAGCTTTGAGTTGCGACAATAAATCCTTGAATTTTGTAAAGAAATCTTGGATATTCTCGAAGATTTTTGAATCCAATGTGAGCAGCTCCACCTCCAACATGTGTCCCCTCATCTCATCCTATTTTCCAAAGAGCCCTTCCAATATGTTCCAAGCTTCATTGGGAATATTATAGGAAGATATATGAAAAAGGAGATCGGGAGAAATAAGACTGCAAATTGTTCTGAGTGCCTCATCCATGCGATTTAAGTACTTGGATTTGTCTATGGCTGATGTTGGCTCTGTATCTGTATTCATGGTTAATCTATAAAACCCTCTATATTATAGATGTATGGCTGTTTTATCCTTCCATGAAAAATAGTTGTAAGGTGTAAGAATGAATTCTTTTTGGAATTCCATCTTTCCGTTGTCTTCAATCTTTTGTACCTGCAAAAAAATTTGGTGTAGATTTTTCTTAGAAGTCCGTCGGCTCTGATACCATGTAAATGTGTTGAACCTACATAGAATAGATCTAGCTAAACAATGATACACACATTTGCAGAGATAATTGGAAAAGGAAGAAGAAGGAGAGAAAGAATAGAAAGAATTCTCATTAACCATTATGAATAATGAATAATTTACACATGATATACTCTGTATAACTCAATGAGTTTGACTTGAGGTCAACCAAGTCACCATAGTAGTGGTATAGAGTGATCTAGACACACACCAATAGTTACAGGAGTGAACTGCCAACTATTCTAGTCTCTCAGGCAGTTATGGGAGTGAACTGACACCTAGTTGAGTTAACTAGTCAACTAGTCTTCAGTTAACTGACTGAACAGAAAGTAGTGAGGAGTTAACTCAAGTAATCAAGGCTAATGTGCCACTTTGGTGATGATACCAAGGCAAGTTAGAATTAGCATGGTGATGATCCCAATGCAACATCTAAACTCAACTCAACTAGTCAAACTGAAGTGTGAACTGAAAGAGAATATTCTCCAGGTGGAGTACTCTCTCCTAAAATATAGGAGACTGGATAATGACTAATTATGACTAATAAAAAAATAAAAACCTTAGGAAAAATAAATCCTAGGTGTGTGTGAAGTAGCTCCAACAGTAGGTTTCCCACCCTCTGCACTCTCTTATATCCTTTTATACCCATCTAGGGTCTTTGCACTTTCTCTTCACAATGCACTCTCTCATTCATTCTCCCATCCCAAGGTTACTGGTTCCAAAACCAGAGCTACAATCCTTGCATCAATAACTTAGAGCACCAACAAAAATGTACTTCCATGCATAGTGAGCATCCCATAGCATGAATTCCTTTTAGAATGAATTCTAAATGGGAAATGAGAAGGTTTAAGCTAGGTATGACATTTATTTAAGATAGGTTTAATATGAGTAATATTTGAGTCTTGAAACCCTCCCATGCTGCCAAGGAATGCATCTAATGCAACCATGTCAAATTTCAATGACTACAGGAAACGTTTGAGAAAATTTCATCGTTGGTCCCATTAATTGGTCACTTTGAAGGGTCAAAGAGAATCAACACTTATTCTAGTAATAAACACTAGTCATTTGCATATATCTAATTGGTATTCTCTTTGGTCACCTTTTCCTTCTTATTTCTCACATGACCATGTCTTCTTTGAACCATTTTCATGACCTAACCTCGATAAATATTTATGGACTATATCACAAGTTTGTCAAAACACATTAATACTCGATAGACGTGTACTCAAAAAATTACACAATCTTCTTTGGTTATTTAATCTTATCTTTGATTTTTTCTCTCATCTAAGCTATTGACCATATTCCACTTATTGGCCATCCAGTTACAAACCATTCTCTTATGTGGGTATAATGTGAGTAATCTTTGAGTCTTGAAACCCTCCCATACCGTCAAGGCATGCATCTAGTGAAACCATGTCAAATTTCAATGACTACATGAAAATTTTGAGAAAATTTCAACGTTGGCCCCATTAACTGGTCACTTTGCGGGGTCGACGAGAATCAACACTGGTCATGTGCCTATATCTAATTGGTCTTCTCTTTGGTCACCTTTCCTTCTCAGCTCTCACATTACCATGTCTTCTTTGACCCCTTTTCATTACCTAACCTCGATAAATATTTATGGACTATATCACAATTCTGTCAAAACACATTAATACTCGATAAACAAGTTCTCGAAAAATGGCACAAGCTTCGTCGGTTATTTGATCTTATATTTTATTTTTTCTCTCATATAAGCTATTGACCATATTCCACTTGTTGGCCACCCAATTACAGACCATTTGTGTATGTGGGTATAATATGAGTAATATTTGAGTCTTGAAACCCTCTCATACCATCAAGTCATGCATCTAGTGCAACCATGTCAAATTTCAATGACTACAGGAAAAGTTTGAGAAAATTTCAACATTGGCCCCATTAACTGGTCACTTTGTGGGGTCGATGAGAATCAACACTTATTATAGTAATCAACACTGTTCATGTGCCTATATCTAATTGGTATTCTCTTTGGTCACATTTTTCTTCTTAGTTCTCACATGAACTTGTCTTCTTTGACCCATTTTCATGACCTAACCTCGATAAAAATTTATGGAATATATCAAAAAAAATTCAAAACACATTAATACTCGATAAACAAGTACTCGAAAAATTGCACAAGCTTCGTCGGCTATTTAATCTTATCTTTGATTTTTTTCTCTCATCTAAGCTATTGACCATATTCCACTTATTGACCACCTAGTTAAATACCATTCTCTTATGTGGGTATAATATGAGTAATCTTTGAGTCTTGAAACCCTCCCATACCGTCAAGGCATGCATCTAGTGAAACCATGTCAAATTTCAATGACTAAAGGAAAAGTTTGAGAAAATTTCAACATTGGCCCCATTAACTGGTCACTTTGTGGGGTCGATGAGAATCAACACTTATTCAGTAATCAACACTATCATGCACGTATATATAATTTGTCTTCTCTTTGGTCACCTTTTCCTTCTTATTTCTCACATGACCATGTCTTCTTTGACCCCTTTTCATGACCTAACCTTTATTACGAAAATATCTTTATTAATGAATTCTGGTGCTTTATAACAATTCATGCACGTGTGCATGGATTCATAATTACCATCAAATTTCATTTCAAGACTTATCTCTATTCGGTCGTGCATCTTTTGATCATTGTTCATGTTTGTATCACCAATCTGAGTATTATTGTCATTAATTTAGGTTAGTTTATAGGTTAATCTAGTTTAGTTTGGTTTATAGGTTAATTTGGTTTGTAAATATTTGTTGATCAATTGTAAAACAATTGGAACTTTTCTCGAACAACCCTCCCATAAGTATTCAATTCTTAATATTGATTACAACAACAATTAACAACATGTAGCATATGATATCAAAAAATTAAATAAAACTTAAAAACATGTAATCAACCCACATACAAAATTATTTAAAGAGAATAATTCATACAAATTAAAATATCTAGTTATGTACCTCATCCAACACAACATTTGTATCATCTTTCTTCTGTATGTTCTTCTTGATCATCCAACACGACATCTGTATCAACATTCAGTTCGGAAACAATTTTGAAAGGATTGATGATATCATCATCATCATCAATGTCATTTTCGAGCATATATTCATCGATATCATCATCAAGAACTGGCACATTGTCTCCTATGTCTAGTTCATCTTCTCTGTCTTATTCATCCATCAACCCATATTCTTCCTACTCTAGATCTACATAATCTTTTTCTTCAATATCATCTTATTCATCTACAATATACTTTACTCGCCTTCCTCTTGGATCATATCTAACAACAAATGACCAATCCCTCTTACATGGAACCTTTGAGTAAAAGACTTGTTCACATTAACTTGGAAAAACATAACAGTCATTTTCTTTTTCAAAAACAGTTGTTTTAATCATCAGAAATTTGTTGGCATGTTGAATACCTATTCTTTCCTCGTCATGTTCATGCATTTGTAACCTATACCATTTGACATTGAACAAAACTAATTTAAAGGAATTAAAGTCACACTCAATTATATTATTCAAAAACCCATAGTATCCATTTTCATATTCTCGAGGATGTGTGTCACTCCTAGAGGAAACATTAATGACCTAGAATACTGTAGTTATCCTACTATCATAAGTTTTCCTAGTTTCATCCAACTATTTGATGAAAAATTTATGGCCATTGCACCACATAGCTTTGTGGTGTTTCAACTGCAATATGCCAGACATGTAAAAGATGCATTGTCAATTAATAATAAACAAATTTATGTAACTTGTAAAGTATAATATGAAAAAAACACACCTACAATCACATTAATATAATATAAAATGATTGAATAAAATGGGTGAATTTGCTTGCCTTTCCATCTTCAAAACAATATGTTAAATCTATTTCCCTCTGCGTAACATCAGAATCTCCATTACGACGAGCGTCTCTAACCAATTCAAGTAGTTCTTTCCATGATAACCTATATCCATGACGTTGTTTACATCTATCAATCCATACCTTCATACAATCAAGATTGTTTGCAATGTATAAATGTAGTGCATCCCATTATTGAGAAACTAACCGATCAAAAAAATCACAATTCACCAATATTAAATATTAGTTATAACCATGGTAAATATTAATAAATGATGAAAGAATAAATATTATACACAAAAAAATAAATTATATTTATTACAAATATCCACAATTTAATTACCTCTCACTTTCTTCATTGTACCTGTCCCCAATAGTTGCTCCCATTCAAATTTTTGATGGAGTTCACATCCCAATTGCAATCCACTGCATGCATAGCTTGTGCTAATAATTTAGGAAGATACTGACTAATATACACCATGGATTCATATACCATATATCCCTCCACCATAGAACCCTCAGGATGTGCTCTTTGTCTAACCAAAGCCTTCAATGATTTCAAGTGCCTCTCCACCATCCACATTGACCTTATGTGTACAGGTCCACACATTTCAATATCCTCAACTTGCTGTATGAGGTAGTGTTCTTGTGCATTGAAAAATGTTGGAGGTAGATACTTTTGCATTTCACACATTAGCCGAGGAATTTCTCTCTTCCAATACTTTATATCATTTTCATGGATTTCTTTCAATGACAACCATCTATAGATCACGACGCAAGAAAATAACATGTTTCAACAAAACATAATACATATTACGTTACAAGTAAAACACATGTCATTAAGTACAACAAAAACATTGAAACAACTGTTTTCATATATATTGCAACTACTTACCTCATGTATTTTCCAAGATCATATATAACTTGTTTGACATTGTTGTCAAAAGCGTTTGGGAGAGATAGAGGTAGACATTACTGTAACAATAAAAACAAATTGTTACTTGCTTCGAAACTAGACAAAAAAAATAAAAATATCAAAAACTGTATACGACCAATATATAAATATGAATACTAAAATTATTAATTACCTTAATGAAGGTATGCCAATCATGTGTTTTTACCCCACCAAATCCACCTTTCTTTGTTAATATATTATTTATGTTTAAACAAAAACCTGTGGGAAATTTAATTCTTTGAATGACCTATTTTACACCATTGATTTGTTGCTCTATTAATAACTATGGAAGGTTATTTTGGTCTCCATCGCTATTTGATCAGATCACACTTTGCATTGCATGATTGGCTTCCTGAATGCCATTACAAATTTTGACAATTTTTTCTTTATCCCTCCTACCATCTATGATTTTCCATAATGTTTTTGTCACATTCTTCCCGATATGCATTGTATCAAACAAATGAACTATTTTTATCTCCTCATAATAAGGCAACCTCATGAATTGAGTGGAATAACATTTAATTCCTCGTGGAAGCCCATTATTACTACCTTCACGACAACGACATTGATGAAGCATAAAAAAAATCAGAACACTATTTATGATCAAATGCGGTAAAATAAATTGAATAATTAAAATAAAATTTCAAAACATGATTCCATTTATGATACATAAACAAAATGTGTACCTCGAGGATTAATTTTGTCATATGCCAACTTCCATAGGTGAGGTGTTATTCTTTGTGGTTTTTTTCCAGTCTCTTGTTTCCCATTGAAAATATTTTTTCCAGTAGTACGATACTTATGGTTCTTAGAGAGGAAGTGTCTATACTCATCAAACACCTCCTTTCCTAAAAAATTTGATCAACGAGATTTCATCTTAGGACCACAAACTAGACATGAAAATTTACCCTTTGTTTGAAGACCTGCAACACATGGATTAATGTGAATTATTAATATACAAAAGGATTATTTAAACAACATGCATAATATCTTCAATTAATTATATACTATTCAAGTGTGCAATATGGAACATTACATACCACACAAATGTGTTAGTCCCGGGGCATCATGAATTGTCCATAAAAGTATTCCACGACATTGAAATCTCTTCTTCCCAATTGGTTTACAGATGTCATACATAGTGATGCCCTCCCATAACTTTAGTAGCTCATTGATAAGAGGCTCGATATACACATTCATATATTTAACTTGGTACTTACGTAATTGTTTGAAATTACACGAAATTACTACCATGGTATGTATATATACATAAATAAATAAATAAAAGAGATTATGAAAAAAAAAGACAAATGAAAAATTTACATTCAAAAAATTAATGTAAACAAATACCTAGAACAATCATTGTCAACATTATGTGCTCCCTCTTTATTGACATCCAAGGAGGAATGTTATCTTTGATAACAAAAATAGGCCACATTGAATAAACAGACCAAAGCTCTCCAAATGGATTAACACTGTCAGTTTCCAATGAAAGCCTAGCATTACAAGGTTCATATGTAAATTCTGGCCATTTTGCAGCAATTTCCCTAAATCATAACCATTTGCAGGCATTCAAAGAACGTCATCTTTAATTCTCTTTCGTGCATGGTAATCCATAAAATGTGTTATTCTTTGGCACCTGAACAGTCCCTGCAAATGTGGAATTATGGGAATATTCTGGAAAACCTTTCGAGGCACCATTTTTGTTACTTGATCGATTATATACTGATACCACATACCGGGCATTTTGTTTTCGATGCAGGTTTTCCATAATATATAATATGATCATCAAGACATGCATCTATACTTTGATACTCCATTCCAATGTCTTTCATAATGGCATGTAAATATTGATATGTGCAAGGTAAAATATTTGACGAGGGTAACAAAAATTCCCCTAACAATATAAAACATAAAAAATAACTAGTTAAATGTAAAGAATAGTAATTGTAAATATTGCATTTTAATTTTACACATTAATTAACACTAAAAAAAGGGGGGAAAAGTCAACCTTTATGTAGATGTGATGAAACATATTACATACCTTAGGATTTGTGTCATACAAGTGTTCGACAAATGATTCATAACCTTTAAGTTCACCAACAACAATGTAGTGGAGAAAATATTTTCTCTTGACCCTTTATAAAGTCGTTTATTTTCCTTTTCAATCAGACTTTCATCATAAATAACATCACTACTATCCCCATGATCCTCATTTGGATGACCGAATAAGTCTTAGATCATTTGATTTGTCCCATCATCTTGAAATATGTTATTATTGTCATATACTTCCATGGGATCATTAACTTGATCTTCATTATCCGTTTCATGTTCCTCATCTTGTACAACATCATTTCTGCTACTACATGGTTCTTTCTGCAAAAAGTTAGGGGGGGAATCTGACTTTATAATTACAAACAATCATGCAAAATTAGTGCATGTATAAAACAATATAAAATTTTGAGAATAAAATCAATATTATAACACACACACACATATGTATAGTTAATTACCATGGGATGATATTCATTTGATCCCCTATCCATGTGCCCATATTTTCTACAATGTTTTCTAGCTGTTTCTATTAAAACTCTTTTGGGATGTCTAGTACAACAATGTTTGCAAGGAAAATAACATTTACCATCACCCTTTTCACCCTCTTTAATTTTTTTCCCACCTCTAATGTTTTCTGACATTCTTCCCCACAGACATATACTGATGATTATCTTATAAAATTGAGTGGTGTATAACATAATATCTATTATATTTTTCTATTATAACATATGAAAAAAAACATGTTTTTTTTTCTCCAAGAAGACCTTCTACCCTTTTTGAACCGTCGTTATAGAAAACTTGTCGCAACATCCGTAAAATGAAACATATTTATAGATTTTATAACGTCGCAAGTCCGACGACAGTTGACCAAGACAATGTTGACTTTTCCAAATAGTGAGTGACCGTTAGGGGGGGGGGAGGACCCAATGTCCACACTATTGCAAGAGCGACGCATATTTTATGCCGCCGCAAGAGAAACGACCTTCAAAAGATGCCTCTCTTACGATGGTTCAAAAAGTACGTCGTACGTGTGACGGTATCGGTCAGGATGGAGAAAAAAAAAAAAAATCCTCTATTTTTCGATAGTATGGCCAATGTTGTCCATAACGATGCAAATAGATCTTCACAAATTTTCTAATATGTAGTAGTGCGTGTGTTTTTCACACTTGTCACATTCTTCTACAAAATTATGGATGCTAATATTTATGCCTTCTTAAAAGAAAGAGCACTTAACCATTTTATAGGTTTTTGAAAACCAAAGTGATCAGTGTTTAGAGAGGAATGTAGCTCAATTAGTACCTTTGTCTTCAAGGTGGAACCCTTCTCAAAGTGTTGTTCTTCCATGTGTCACTAGTAGTTGAAGTCATATTTTCTTGTAACCTTTGGATAAGCTGACTAACTTTGGAATTAGTAAGCTATCATATTGTACTTCTATGGTCCAATCTAGAATTGGTAAATACAACATAAAAAGGGACCTCTCATCCTTATATTTGTGAGATAAGGCATTTCCGTCCAAATTCTCCTTACCCTTCTTATGGAAAATATCATATTTATTGCCTAACATATTTATGTCTCACCATTGTTGCTTTGAGGAGAACAACTATTTCCTAAGAAAGTACTTCAAACTACAATGATTGGTCTTGATATGAATATTCCACCCAATTAGGTAAGGCCACAAAGTTTTGACAACATGAAGGATGACCACCATTTCTTTTTCATGGGTAGACTTGGCCAATTTTTTATCACATAATTATTCATTGTCAAATGACAATGGGTTCCATTCTTGGATCAACACCTCCCTACCCTTTCTTGAGGAATCACATTCCAAGATAAAGGGTTTATTGAAGTCCAACAATATTAATAATAGAGTGTTATACATAACATCCTTCAACTCTTGAAATGTGTGCATTGATGCATCGTTCCATACAAAGGCATTTTTTATAAAAGAGGTTAAGGGTCTTCTATTAAGCCATAGTGTTGCATAAATTTTTGATAGTAGTCTGTGAAGCCAAGGAAGCCTCACAAACTTTTGAGGGTCTTGAGGCATATCCAATCCTACATTGTCTTTTTTTTTAAGGATCATCTCACACCCCATTATGATTTAAAATATGACCTGAGTATGCAGAAGCACTCAAGGAAAATTTGAATTTTTTTACAAAAAGTAGATGATCCTTAAGACTTGCAATGCCTTGTCAACATGTGCCGCCCATTTTTTGTTGTTTATTGGAATGTCATAAAAAAATAACAACATAATTTTTTACAATAAGGGTCAAAAGAGAATGTTTATGAGTATATGAAAAGTGGAGGGAGCATTGTAAATTCCAAAAGGAATCACCAGTAACTCATAATCACTCTCATGCATCTAAAAATTGATTTTATGAATATTGACCTACATCATTCAAATTTGGTGATATTTGGAGCACACATCTAATTTAGAAAATCCCTTAGAACCATAGTTCTCATCTAAGAGGTTTCAATAATGCAGATTGGATATTTATCTTTATTCATTAAGAAATTGAGAGAACAAAACTTGGCACATGCACCATGTACCTTATTCTTCAAAACCATGACCACTAGGGATGGATATCGACTTGTTCTTGATTGGATCACCCCCATTGCCAAAAATTCTTGAACAATGTCTTCATAATTTTTCTATGCAAAAGGATATTTGCAGGGGTGCACATATAAGGGTTGATTACAAGGAATTAATGGGATTCTACAACCATGCATGCCAATGATGGTTATAATCCATTGGGATATTCATAGAATTGTGATGTTTATCTAGAATAAAATGCAAGGCGAGATGAACTGAAGGAGAGGATTCATCTAAAATGTAGATAGCAGTGAATTATGTAATGATGCCATAGCAATTTTTCTTTAGGATATTTTCCATGTGATGAGAGCTAATGATATTTTGAGACCAATTTGTGAGACCTTTGAGTGTGTAATATTGGCCCTCAATCTGGAAACTCATGTATAAATCATATAAATACATGGTAATGGGGCCCAAGGTACACAATCATTTAGCTTTCAAAACAACATGCCAACCTCCCATATCAATGGAAAACATGGGATATTTCTAAAATTTGTCACCCATCCATAGTTTCACATTCTCACACTTTTCAACACATTTTATAGTACCACTATTGGCTGTCAATACATCAAAAGTGTTGACTGTGTTGATTGCATGGACCGAACAATGTATTTCTTTCACCACTTTACAATGAATCAATTTATGAGAATTCCCACCATCAATTAAGACTATGACATTCTGGTGCTTGATATACCACACCAACTTCAAGGTTTGGGGGGGACAAAAATCCTATCTAAGCATGAGTTGACATTTTTGGTTCCTCGTGAGAAGGATCCCATGTGAGGATTTTGTTTGGAGTGGGTGTTATCTCTCCTTGATCCAACTTAGCCACTTCCTCATCTAATGTTCCCTCAAAATTGTTAGATGGGGCCATATCAATGATAAATACTTTTTTCTTCATCCATTTATATCATGGGAAATAAATTTCATCACAATTGAAGCAAAGGTTTTGACGCTTTCATTCCATCACTATGAAAAAAATCAACTTGTGGATCTTGAAAGGTGGAACGGGATAGAGTTTTCATGGAACAAATCATTGTATTTATACTGGATAGTTGTCACGACCTAAGCATTATGAGCTTGATGATAGACATACAACCATGTATATAGTTGATACATCACAAATTGTGCCCATGTATCCTCCTTAATACCACTAATAAAACATAAATTGTAACACTCATCATCCAACCATTCCATGAGGGCCAATCGCTCAAAATAAAAATATATTCCTAAGCTATGCCAAATTTTATTAACTTGGTTAATATCCCAACAAAATTGGCATATATTTGAAAAATATAGCATATATGGATTTCACAAAATGGTCCCAAGAAATGTACCCCATATGTGATTTCTTAAGCCATTTACACCATTGCTAGTGCTCCCAATCAAGGTATAACATGCCTAATTAGAGTTTCAACATGTGGTCTTAGGTATTATGAAGAGAAAAATATTGTTCTATCTAGCTAACCCATATTGTCTGATTGGAACCATAAAACTTGTTCAAATTGATATAAGGGAACCAATGCAACTAATTGAAATTAGTGTCATGTGGGGATGAACAATATCTACCTCCACAATCTTGGAAAGAGTCCCCAGTGCCCATAAAAAATTGACTAGTCATTGCCTCTAATTGGGCAGTTTTGTTATAATGAAAGGTGGTCATGGTATCTTGAAGTTATTTAATTGATTTGACAATGGATGAAACCTACTCAACTAAGTTAGAGAAATCACCATCCACTTTGTTCACCCAAACATGCATGTCCATTTTTTTAGTGGTAGACATGGATCCCACTAAGATCACCTAAAAGGTTGTTGATGACCTGTCTCAAGTTTGGTTGTAACTTTCATGACACTTATAAAAATTACTATTATGACCCCAATTTGGAAATGGCACCACAACACTACTTCTAATTGCATTGATTCAACTACAATCTGGTTCCAACAAAAACAAAAAAATTACACTACAATATTTTTCTCTATGACTTTGAAGCCACCACTAAAATTGGTTATAACTTCTATAATGCTAAATACACAAATTTATATTATAACCCCAATTTGTAAATGACACCCTAACTCTACTTCAAATGACACTAGTGAGACTACAAACTAGTTCTCCTAAATAAAAAAAGTGCCACCGCAAAATAAGGTATTTAGGTTATAATGAGTAAGAGAGTGTCAGGTTATATATATCTCTGATACATTGTTGGGGTTCCAATAGTAGTACTTAGTTATTCTTTCATGGCGTTTATTAAGGAGGATAGATATGCCCTTAATTGTGCTACCTTCAAAACTAGTGGGAGTGATCTTATCAAGTGTTATGCTTGATGTACTATAAAGATATATGAATGGAATGATTATCTAAAGAGGGGATGAATGATGCCCATCGAGATTTTGATATACCTATCGGTACTAGAAGAAAAAACCCATGAACTAATTTTTTTTAATGCAGTACTACTCTCCAGGTACCAATAGAGGTGTACAAGGGAGTCCAAATATGGCCCAACTTGTATCCTCAATGCATATGCTTCCCATTTTCATTTTTATCCCCTTAATGATAGATGTTTGTGTTTATAGATGTCAAAACATGTCTCTATCCTAAAACAAAATTTCTAAAATTTTGTTCCTTATGCTTGCTTAGGAAAGGGCTTTGAGTTTGATCAACCTATGCAAGAGAAGATATGCTAATAGAATTTTAAATATAATAAATAATGTCACATACAAATTGAAAAAGAGAATCATTGATGAGATCCCCCTAGTGATGTAATGGGGTCCTAAAGCCAATTAGATTTAATGATAGGATAGGTATGGTGGCCATTTAATGCAATGTGGACTAGGTCCACTATGTTGGTTATTATTAAATAATGCAGACTAGGTAATTAACATTTAATAAATGTAATATGGGTCAGTCATTAATTTAGGGGCCACTAGTGGTTAGGGTTAGGGTTTGGTAGATAACTATAAATAAGGAAGGAGTCCTCCTAATGGGAGATGCTAATGATTTTTATTGTATTGGAGGATTCTCCCTCAAAGAGGCAAGTGAGCAAGAGTTTATCCTTCCATAAAATTACTATTGCATAGTATTACCCTACCTTAATGGTATTGGATTTAATGAAGTAAGGGGAATTTATTTCATAGTCTAGGATATATCTATATTTTATTCATCTTCAACATTAAGGAACATAACAAGTGGTATCAAACCACTTTCTTGTGTGTGTGTGTGTGTGTGTGTGTATG
>ML779961.1:971745-1013650 GCA_009831015.1 Picea engelmannii
CAACCATTTTAAAATCACAACCTCAAAACCCTAGTTGCATAAAAGAGCTCCATTGAATGTAAGCTTCTTTGAATTATGTTTTAAAATATTATCTCTCATACTAACAATGGAATATTTCATTTAACATGGATATATTAGCCCCTGTCATTAAGTCATATCCAGGTTTATATGAAAATTATGTGGAATAATCCCTTCCTATAAGTTTTTTTTAATATGCTATGGATTATGGAGAACATACCAAGAAGTGGTTACTTGAAGTTGAAGAAATTTCCAAGACACACAAACATTATTCAAACCTTGAAGAAGCTCATACACAACTACTACTTCTAAATAACGAAGTATAAAAATTGCAGGAAGCATGTCTTTTCCTTTCGAAAATTGTGAGACTATGCATTCAAAGTTGACTTCACTAGAGGAATGTTATATGTATGCAAGATTCCTAGTTCCACTTGAGTCAATCATAGAGGATTTAATTGTTGTTACAATGCATATGGAGGAAGAAAAGGCTTTAATTTTGTCTTCAATAGTTTTTCTAAGGTTGCTACATTTCATATCGATTAATTTCATGAGTAGGTTGTGATTAAAAATATTCAATGTGAGTCTTTTCCAGTGGTTGTGTTCCATCCAAATCCACAATCAACCTTTTGTAGCTATGCAGATGATATTTTCTCAATAGATGGCCCTAGTCTCTAGTGAAATGATATTTGGATCCATATGACCATGGTCAACATCTTCTACAAATCACTCAACCATTCATAGATTTCATGTGTATGTAATTGGGTGTTAGTGTAAATGCATGTACATGGGACCCTAGATTATGGATGAACTTCTAGGCCTACATCACTATAAGCATTGTGGGTGTTGAGACCTCAACACACCCTTTCAAATATCAAGCATTTAAATGGGTACCACTTTTTTTTATCTCCTTTATGATTAGTTTAGCTTGCTTTCACTTTGTTTTATGCATTTCTCTTTGATCTCTCTCAGTCATTTGTGCTTCAAGTTTGGTAGTTAAGAATTCCTGAGAAAAACACAAAAATCCCATAACAATATTGTTTTCCATGATCCCAATAGGCATTTGGTCAACACTGATAGCGCATCAGGCGTCGGCAAGAGATTTTTACACAAGAGTGGAGACAAGGAGAAATATTGGTGATCACTAATGAGGTTCAGTCATCGGCATCAACAGACATATCTTGTGGAGTATAAAGGAACCCTAAATCTCATCGATGTCGATCGATCCGCATGAACATAAACTATTCCCAGTCGTCTGATGTAAATGCTTGATGAATCTTGAACGTCAGTAGATAAGATATGACTCGATTGAATTTGATAATCCAAGGAGCCACATCATGTGGTAGACACATCAGATTTCCATGTCACCTGCCACATGTACTTTCGTACAGACCGTGTCACATGCCACATCACTTGCCACTTCATCATCCACGTCAGACCACCACGTCACGTGCCATGATAGATAACACGCCACTCAATACGTCATATATGTATGGTTTCCTCGGTTTTCATCACGCATTGAGGGGTTTTGTTTGGATGTGTGATACACAAACACTTCAATTTCCTCAATGCCAATGAGCACATCAGTCATCGACGAGTTCAACTTAAACGTTTTGAGTGTTTGGAAGAAATTTTTTCCATCGATCATCGATGTTATATCGACATCAGTTGTTTTTGTTTCAAAAATAACCTATGCGCTCACACTTATTTATGTCAATGGTCGATCTCCACGAAAATCACTTTGGATCGCAACCGTTCATCTCACGATTAATTTTAATCTTTCTCATTGAAAATTTTAATGTAATATTGGACGATCATAAGTTTTGTATCTATGAGTCACCCCCACAAATGGCTACATAATAACGCCCTTAACTAGTTATACCTTTCCACCTCAACTTTTGTACTTTCATCTCACATTTTAGTTGACACATCATATGCCACATCATGGTACGGGTCCATGTGTCTCGACACGTCACCATTTGAGAACCGACACTACACACCAATGAAAAAGGTGGGTTTATATAAAAATTTCAATGGGTTCGATGACGAACGTTACAAGAAATTTGGTTCGAAAGGGACGATGGTCTCAGATCACCGATCCCCAATTAGAAAAGGCATTGCGCCCCCAAGAAAACATTTTTTTAAACTCGCTGATGAATTATGGAACATACGTTCATACCGTCATGTGAAAAAAGGATTTAATTTCAAACATAGCACGTAAATGGGTGGATTTAAACTTGAATATTTGCACAATATTGTTGTACTCGTGTTTAATGGTTAGATTTGACTACTAGAGAACTAGAATATATGTGCATAAACAATTGTATTCAGTATTTTTCTATCAATTGTGTTAAGAAGATCATGTTTAATGAAAAACAATTTGTGTTGAAGATTTGTGTGTCGTTGCTATATCTTCACTAACTCAAGACGTCTTGTGTTTCAAAATTCGTAAGCCTTAGCATTAATTCTAACTATTATCAAGTACACGTTCAACGTGAATAATTTTTGTGAATCTTAGAAAAAACAAATAAATTATGGTCTCATTATTGTTTGTTTTATAGGAAAATTCCACCTCATAGGAGTGTCGCTTAGCAGTCTCCAAAAACTCCCAAAGGGAAAGATGACTAGCTAGGTGAAGCATCAAACCCTACACCCACTGAAGGAGAAGAACAAACACCTAAAATAGAG
Source organism: Picea engelmannii (assembly GCA_009831015.1). NCBI lineage: Eukaryota > Viridiplantae > Streptophyta > Pinopsida > Pinales > Pinaceae > Picea > Picea engelmannii. The sequence goes on from ML779961.1 coordinate 974,449, forward strand.
CTTGTAATCTGAGTTACGCTAAAGAATGTATTCAACCAGCCACCATTGTAAAAAAATACGGATCCAAACACTGTAACCAAGGTACCAATTCTCTCTTGGAATGAATTATTTAACAAGTTCAAGAATTCAAACTACCTAGAGTTCACACCTCATAGTGACTCAGATATTAGAGCCAAAGATGACTATGTTTTCCCCAACATCGGCCATTCTCTACTACACATGGTGGATGCTAGGTCCCCTTTCCTACCCTACGTGGAAATTTTGGAATGGATTATAAGTCACACTGATGCTGTAAAATGATCTATTATTGACGAACAAGGGTAGTGCATGGGAATTTTTCTATCGGTGGAAATTAGAAAATATTGCAAGCTTTGGGAGCCAGAATTTAGATTGAATAACAATTTTTGGTATATTTTGACGTAAATAATGATGTGAGAAAGATGGTGGCATATTTGTGGAAATAGGATAAGAATTTTATCAATCGGGCTTCAGGTTGGTACAATGTGATGGATTTGAGAGAACCCTACATGTATTTAATGGTCCTACGCTATAGAATGTATGGTTAAAAGGAATATTCTAGGTTCACTGAGGCCTAGATTCCCTTAGCTTACACCATGGAAATGTCAGGAGGTATTTTCAACATGGGTTCCATCATAGCAAAGAAGCTCAACACCAGAATAGTTCAAGCACAAAATCCTAAACAATGTGAACTACATTTGTTCTACATGGATTCTTACTTACTGGATGTGGTATGCACAAGGAATGTATTTTCAAAAATGAATTTGAGTTGGCATGTGTCTGAACTTCCTATACATGTATACTTTAGTATTTTATGGGAGAAAAGATATAAGAAGTCATGTCCCGTGATCTATGATTTATTATTAGCAATTTTATTTCATTAGTTTCTATCAATAATGTCCAAGGCTTTCCAAACAAGCCAAGAAGATCATCTCCCTTATCAAAAATTGGTATCTTGAAGATAAGTGCACTTACTTTAGGATTTTTGGGGCCATTAGGGCCCCACGTTTATTACCATCTTATGTACTAGACAAATTGTCCCTAGGAGAAATCTGTTATCAGACTATTTTGCAAGGCTTCAATGCCTCCTTGGTCAAATATAAGAAGAGAGTATTTATCCCGTAATGATTTCAATTGGGTTATTACTTTGTCAAATATACCACACAAGTGAGATAGGAGGGTCTAAGTCACTTGGAATACATGTTTGGGACTAGGAGATACCGCAAACATGATATTAAAGGGTTAATGTTGAAGCACTTTGAAAAAGTAACAATGTATTAGACCTATGCTCATGACAAGTTCGATGATAAGGTCTTTACAAAGAATGGCTATATTTGGGATGAAGTCATTCAAAGAATAGCCCATCCAAAACTTATTGTATTTAAAACCATGTCTATGGATGAGCAGGTATATCTCATCAATCAAACAACCAAAGTTGTTATCTAAGGAGTGGTAGATGAGAGAGAACGAAGAGGTTAGAAGAGTGGAATAATCCAAACTAAAAGTAGAGGCTGAATGAACATCTCATGAGGTAGAGAAAAATATGGTAGCAAAAAATATGGAACAACAGAGAAAAGTTGAGGAAGAAAGAAACAGACCAAGCCACCCAAGGGGAATTAACACAAGAAAGTCCATCTCAGAACTAGAATAGGATAAAGGGGAGATACAAGGAGGCTAACAGAAGTCAACGATATCAACCAATCCATTGAAGTATATTCCTGCCATAGGGACTCATTCTCGTAACATTGTAGACCTTACTAAGGATGATGATGATGATATGGAGGAAGTGAAGGTTCCAATTTTGGATGATTCCAATGTAGAATAGGGGAGCTCACTTTCACTCATTTCACAACCAAAGAGAATACCCTTATATACCAATGTTGTGGAGAAACTTCCAACACTGGGTGTAGAGGTTCCACAACCACTCAAAGAAGAAAAGGCACAAGAAAGTGGTAGGGTCCTAACCCACACATAGGTAGATCAATATATTCGGAGTAATAAAGGTCAATATTAATAAGGCCTTTCAATAAAATAGAATAAGGTGGATGTAAGAAGACCTAATAGAAGCTTCCTCTTCTAGAAGGATCTTCCTATAGATGCTTCTCTTGATAGATATATTTAGTATAAATAAGGGTCAAGGGTATGAAAAACATAGCTTGGAGATTATTGTAATAGAGCGTTGCTCGATTGGAGGTTGCCCCCTCAAAGAGGCCCGTGAACATTGCTTTCTGAATCAAAGTGCTATTTATTTTGTTGTTCTTATATCATTTATGTGTTATTGTGGAGATTATGTTGGTTATATTACTATTATTCTGCCATTTCTAGCATTTTATTTTTGTTCTGCATATTTATTATATCTGGTATCCTGCAAGTGGTATCAGAGCACTTTCCTTGGCAGAAATTGTGGGAATTTTTTTTTAGGGTAGAGACGTATTCTGGCATCTTTAAGACATAGAGATCTGTCGTTACGTGCATAAACCCATGGTTGAGGGATTAATACACGCAGGAAATACAAGTGGTTCTTAAGTGCACATCTGTTGGCCACCCTTGTAACCCCTATTGGTACCCCTTCGAGTGGTAGCGCATCAGACAACACCTGTGTATGGATCGGCCTAGATTTGCTAAATCCCTCTTTAGATAAACCTACCGGCTACCGGACTGCTATAGTGTCACCGAGAACAACACTCGGGAAGATACTCTCTAGTACCTGGGTAGTCGGGTAGTACAACTAAGGGTAAGGTCTATCCTCCTTAGTTAGTGCCCTGAGATATTGGGCCGAGTACTACTGTTGGACCCCGCACGTATATCAGAGAGCTATAGCACAGGGAAAACCCTTGTCTGTAGAACCCTTGAATACCTAACCCTTGGGGGACATAAACATAAATAAATTAAAACAGACCAGATCTATTGCCGCACAACTGTGTTCGAGTTACCAAGTAAATACACATTTCTTTCTAGTTAATCATTTGATTTCATCACTGCAATATTCTTCAGATCGGAGTATAACTCCACAGGTGTAAAAAAAAAAAAAAGGTCTGCAAATTTTTTCACCATTATTTGAGACCTATTCCATTGGATTCATCTCTTCGCCCTTATCACATTCATCCATATCATTTTTGGCAAAATTTTTGACCTCGCCCGCCCCTTTTCAGTTCACCCATCCTCATGGCCCATACCCATAGCCAAGATTTGGAAACTCTCTTCAACACATTGCAATCTGGTTTCCTCGAGACCCAAAAAGAAGTGAAACAACTCAGTGCTACTGTTGCCTCCATCACTTCATCCATCAATACAACCATAAATACAACCATGCAGTCCTCAATGGAGTAAGTTAAACAAGAACTGACCACCCAACTTGAATCTGTCTTTGCATCACTCTGCACCAAACTAAAGATCCCTACAGATGACCCGTTCTCTAAAGCACCTCCAAAGACCGAAGGCGAACATTCCTCCCATTCCCATACCTTTCAGCCCCATCACTTTCAACGTGACCTATGCCTTCCGCGGGTGGATGTGACCAAATTTGATGGCTCAGACCCCACTAGTTGGGTAACCCAAATGGAACATTATTTCTCTTTATACGGCATCACGGATGACTTGGCCAAACTCCAATATGGTGTTCTCCATCTAGATCAAGAACATTGGCAATGGTGGCAATGGAGAAAAACTTCCCGTCAAGGGTATATTGCTTGAACCCAATTTGTGACTGAGCTTTATGAATGCTTTGACACGAACACCAACCATTTGGGCCGTTTGACAAAGTTGAAACAATCCGGAACAGTAGAATACTTCATAGCTTACTTTGAGTGCTTGGATTTTCGAACAGAGGGCATGACTGATGATTTCTTTCGAGAGTCTTTTATCATTGGCCTCAAGGAGGAGATTCGGGCCCATGTCCTCTTGGCTCGAACCTCGATTTGGGTGGAGGCTACTAAAAGATCTAAAGAAGCACAATAGGTTGTATCATCTCAAAACTGAAAACCCTCATTTATCCCTTGCCCTAAACCCATCACTCCCACTACTCCCTCTGCCCCATTAAAGATCCAAAAATTGACCAGGGCTGAAATGGTTGAACACCAACTCAAAGGCCTTTGTTATAATTGTGATGACAAATATTTCCCGGGACACAAGTGTAAGGAACAAAATATTTTTATGGCCATCTCTAAGGATATTTCGGAAGAGGATGTTGAAACTCCCCTTGTGTCTGAGTCACCTGAAATCATTGACATAACCCCTCCCTCAGACCCTCTTGAAGTAGAACCCGCCATTTCCCTCAATGCTCTCACTGGCTTTTCCGCTCCACAAACCCTCAAGTTAATTAGTTACATCAAGCATCAGAAGGTCATCATTATGGTTGATAGAGGAAGCACCCATAATTTTATTCATCGCCACATTGCCCAAGAAACTCATTGCTACATCCATGCTGTCAACAATTTCCAAATCATGATTGCCAATGGTGGTTCCATGAAATGTGGAGGGCACTGTGAAAATGTGTGTCTCCAAATCGGTGACTACCACCCAAAATTCTATATGTTTTCTATCGACATGGGTGGTTGTGACATTGTGTTGGGTGCAGACTGGCTAAGAACTTTGGGTCCCATTCTCATGGATTTTAAGGCATTAACCATGCAATTCGACCAGGAAGGCCACCAATATAAATTCCAAGGCATCAGTGTTGGTTCACCTGAGGTCATTAGTTCCCATCACATGGAAAATCTGCTCAAAAAAGGTCATTCTGGTGTCATTGCCCAACTCCATGCCATACAAGCAACAAAGACACCCCCGGTGCCACATGACCTCCAAGCTCTCCTTTCTAAACATCAAAGTGTATTTTCCACTCCCCAAGGCCTCCCTCCTTCCCGTGGTGTTCATGATCATTCCATTCCCCTTGTACCCGGAAGCCTTCCTCCCAATATCCATCAATATCGCCACCCCTTTTCACAAAAAAATGAAATTGAGAAAATGATACAGGAACTCCTTAATGCAGGCGTTATCTACCCTAGTACGAGCCCTTACTCTTCTCCTATAATCATGGTCCTGAAGAAAGAAGGTTCTTGGATAATGTGTCCTGACTTCTGTACCCTCAACAAACTGACCATTAACGACAAATTTCCGATTCCTGTCATTGATGACCTCCTGGATGAATTGAGTGGTGCCCAATTCTTTACTAAACTTGATCTTCGCTCGGGCTATCACCAGATATGTATGAAAGAGGCAGACATTCCCAAGATGGCCTTTCGCACTCATGAGGGACACTATGAGTTTTTGTATATGCCCTTTGGCTTGTGTAATGCCCCCTCCACCTTCCAAAGCCTCATGAATCATGTCTTTCGTCCCTTTCTCCATCATTTTGTCTTAGTTTTCTTTGATGATATCCTCATCTATAGAAAAACCTGGATAGACCGTCTTACTCATGTGGATCAAGTTCTCCATCTCCTCTCTCAGCACCAACTTTTCCTGAAACAGTCTAAATGTGATTTTGGTGCCTCAGAAGTAGAATACTTGGGTCATCTAGTTGGCAAGGATGGCATCAGGGTGGATCCGAAAATGATTGAAGCTATGCAAGACTGGCTGCACCCAAAGACTCTCAAAAGCTTGCATGGATTTCTGGGCTTAATAGGGTATTATCGCAAGTTTGTTAAGAACTACGGAAAGATTGCAGCACCTCTCACTGCTCTCCTAAAAAATAACTCTTTCACTTGGAATCTAGCCACTTCTCAAGCTTTTCAAACCTTGAAGACGGCCATGTGCACCACTCCGATTCTGGCCCTTCCTGATTTCACAAAGACCTTTGGCCTTCACCAGCAAGCAATTGTTTGAAAGGAATCTGGGAAAACCCATTTATGAAAAGGAAATGTTGGCTATTATGCATGCCATTGATCTGTGGCGCCCTTATCTCTTGGGGCAACGCTTCCAATTTAAGACCGAATAGAAAAGCCTCAAGTACTTTCTGGAACAACACATTTCCTCCCAGGAGCAACAAAAATGGGTGACTAAGCTCTTTGGTTATGATTATGAGATCATTTACAAGAAGGGAAAAGACAATGTAGTGGCGGATGCACTGTCCCAAAAATATGAAGAAGAAGGATCCCTTTTTTCTCTTTCCTTCATTGTACCCGATTGGATCCAAGCTGTGCGCCAGGAATGGTTTCAAGATCCCAAAAGTTCACATCTGATCCAACAATTGCAGACCAAGGCTCTGGCTCCCCCAGGGTACTCTTGGCTCCAGGATGAGCTTCGATACAAAGGACATTTGTATTTAAGTAAACAATCAAAGCTTAAATCCATGGTACTTTCTGAGCTTCATGCTACAACCACAGCAGGGCACTCAGGGTTCACCAAAACATATGACAGGGTCAAACGTTCTTTTTTCTGTGATGGTATGAAAAAATACATCTGTAATTTTGTCGTTGAATGCAAGGTGTGTCAACGCAACAAGGGAGAAACATTCAAATCTCCAGGCACACTACAACCGCTTCCAATTCCACCTGCTATTTGGAAGGATATCTCTATGGAATTTATTACCGATTTACCCAAATCAGGGAATAAATCAGTCATAATGGTGGTTGTGGATCGCCTTTCCAAGTATGCTCATTTCTGCGCTCTTCAACACCCATTTACTGCATCCACGGTGGCTCAACTTTTTATGGACCAGGTCTTCAAGCTTCATGGCATGCCGCACTCTATTGTTTTTTATCGTGACCCAACTTTCACAAGAAATTTTTGGCAAGAAATGTTTAAGCTACAGGGCACACAATTGCATCTCAGCACAGCTTATCATCCCCAGACTGATGGTCAAACGAAAGTTGTCAAAAAGTGTTTGGAAACATATCTGAGGTTTTTTTCCTCTGAAAAACAACATCAGTGGGCTCAATGGTTACCCCTAGCCGAATGGTGGTACAACACTTCCTACCATACAACTACTCGCATGACTCCTTTTGAAGTGGTATATGGACAGAAGCCACCTTCAATTCTCTCATACTTACCGGGCACCTCAAAGGTCCAGGCGGTTGACCAAACACTTACAGTTCGAGAGGATATTATTCATACCCTTAAAGAGAACTTGGTCATGGCACAGAATCTCATGAAGCAACAAGCAGATCAAGGTCACTTTAAACGTCAATTTGTAGAAGGGGATCAGGTGTTTATGCGACTGCAACCATACAAGCAAACCTTCCTCAAGGTTGAGCATTGTTAGAAGCTAGCGCCCAAATTTTATGGTCCTTATATAGTTCTCAAGCGTGTGGGACAAGTCGCATATCAGTTAGCTCTGCCCAGTCAGTCGAAGCTACATCCCGTTTTTCATGTTTCATGCTTAAAGAAGGTGATTGGAACTAGGTGCCAAATTCAAACCAACCTTCCAGAGTTAGCTGAAGAAGGATCCATTTGGCTACAACCAGAAACAATTTTGGACCAACGTGAGCGTCACCTGCGTTAGAGAACAATCAAGGAAGTGCTAGTCCAGTGGAAAGATATGACTCCAGCAGATGCCACTTGGGAACCAGCTACCATTCTACAGCAGTTTCCACATCTCAAGCCTTGAGGACAAGGTTGTTTTTAAGGGGGCGGACATGTTAGGGTCCTAACCCGCACATAGGTAGATCAATATATTCAGATGTAATAAAGGTCAATATTAATAAGGCCTTTCAATAAAATAGAATAAGGTGGATGTAAGAAGACCTAATAGAAGCTTCCACTTCTAGAAGGATCTTCCTCTATATGCTTCTCTTGATAGACATATTTAGTATAAATAAGGGTCGAGGGTATGAAAACCCTAGCTTGGAGATTGTTGTAACAAAGCGATGCTCGATTGGAGGTTGCCCCCTCGAAGAGGCCCGTGAACATTTCTTTCTGAATCAAAGTGTTATTTTTGTTGTTGTTCTTATATCATTTATGTGTTATTGTGGAGATTATGCTGGTTATATTATTGTTATTCTGCCATTTCTAGCATTTTATTTATGTTCTGCATATTTATTATATCTGGTATATTGCAGAAAGTGACGTGGGAAACGAGTGTGAAGAACAAAGTATAGATGACACAACACCTGAGCAAGAAAATATTAAAATAGAAAGAGAGATTGAGCAACAACATGAGAATACCACAGATGACATTGGGAAAAAAAAAATAGACGACCACTCCAACAAATGAGGATACAACGGTTGATCCATCCACTACCTTTGTGCTTGAGGATAGAACACAACATACAATGTCAACTGAAAATAAACCAGATGATTGATCAGAACTATAACAAATTATTGATATATCTACAGGAGGATTTGAGAAAAAAATAAAGACATACTAGCTCCCTAAAGATCCAAGCACTGAGAAAATGACAGACAAGGAAGTGGAGGAACTGGGAATATAGATATCAACAATGGATAAGGGAAAAAAAATTGTCCTATAACACTTTCACACTCCATGAACCATGGGAAATATGTTTTCATGGGGTGACTAACCAATACCAGAGCCCTTGGGTTAATTAGCCGATATTGAGTCAATAACATATTACAGGAAGAGGCAGATACTGGTAAAAAGAACACAGAGGAAGAGAAAACTAACTTTAGACATAACTTTGATTTGGACTTTTGAGGAAACCTTAATGGATGCCAAGAAATATAAATTTAGTGAATTGATAGGAGAAGGGATGGTCATATCTCATGCCACAATCGACCAAGCCAAATAATATGAAAGAGAGGTTGATTCCATGAGAAAATAATTAGAGTCTCTTAGACATCAAGCATATTATTACAAGGACACCACACATGAAGTGATGATCTTAAGAGCATATTTTTTGGAGTAGTATGGCTGATACAAGTTAGTTAGAGATGCCTTTATGGAAAAAGTCATAAGCTACCAATAAAATCTGTTGTGCACAGTAACACATAGGGAAATTTTGAAGTGGGATGAAAGAGTGCACAGAACCTTGAACCAGATTGAGTATATAAGAGAAATTCATAAAGATCGAGGAGAAGAAGAGCATGGCACCATAATTGTCATTTATGACAACATGGACAGGGTATAGATGGCCGCAAAATATTGGGTTCAATTTGTTGTTGAACCAAATAAGAGGATACATGAAATATGGGATGAATTCCTTAGGAATTGGGAGAAAATTGATGAGATAATGACATAAATCCAATTCCCCAAGTTTTAGTCACCCAAATATTTTCAGGACATCAGTGATATAATGAATCATCACATAGACATCAAACAAAGGTATGATTTGTATGTTTGAAAGATGAAAAATTTGGCACAAGTACAAATCAAACTAATCATGGGAAACACTATCAATACGACTGCCAGCTTGGAACATGTGACTACCAAGGTGGACAAGTATGTACAACGCACTAGGAATATGAGGGAGATACTCAATGCACCTATGGATCAACATCACTTCCTTTTCATCCAAACGTGTGAGGATCTATTCTCCAAGTGGGTCAAGTATGAAAAAGAACATCCACTATATTAGTTACCTCATGCATGAGAAAAAACTAGGAGAGCACATTGATGAGTTCACATTACTTTCTGTATTTGCTTGAAATAACATTAGTAATATTTTTAGACATTTTAACTTTTAATATATAAGAGAATTGACCATGCACAAGAGGTCGATGGTTTTTTGTGAGAAATTTTTGGAGTAGAAGGAGAGGAAATTGTTTTCCAAGTTTAATTCAAAAGCTCGGAAGGAGCCAAGGAGATATTACCAAATTTGTGCATGTTTTCTCATGAGTGGATTTTTCTGCAATTTGATTGAATTCTACGAGCATCTAGTAAGATTTTAATCGTTAATTCAACTATCTCAATTGATTAATAATTTTCTGGGTAAAGTTTGGTGAAATATAATATTATTTGATAATTAGTTCTTTGTGTTATGTGAACTTATAAAAGTAAAAAATTATTTCTTGCTTATCTTTCCTCGTATATATTTCTATAGGAATGTTATTTTATTCTGTTTTATTAAGCCTATCTAGTAACTGAAAAAAATCTTTTGGTATTATTGTTGGAAGAATTTAGTTTTAGATGTTACTTACTCATCACTGCTAAGGGTTATCCTGAGCATTGATTTCCCCAATAAATATCTTTCTTTATCATTCATTTTTCTCCTTCATAATATGGAAAGAAAACACAGGAAACAAAAAAATATAATCGATTAGTTTAAGGAACAAATTTAAAACGAACAAAATCAGTAAAGCTCATCGAACAAATGTTGGGCCATTAATCTGGAGGATTACAATATTCAAAATGGGGAACAATATAATTGGGCCTCATCCTTGAGTGTGATCCCTCCTGTTGAATTAAAGGGAATCCATCCCCCTCAACAGAATTGGCACTAGAAGGAGGGTTGATGGATGGAAATCCATACAAACATCCCACATAAAGTAAATCTAGAACTTGAAGATAATCCTACTTCTTGTACCTCGCCTCAGGCTAACGAAAGTTTTGGATCTCATCAGAAAATATGATACACAATGCCTCACAAAAAAATTAACACATTTAGGAGAATCACCAGAGAATATACTAGACAAATAAGAGTATTACACATAACTCCATTGCTTCCTCGAAGAAGAAGAACTGTAAGACCCGTGGTGTCTACAAAAAAACATACCTTCATACACATGGTCAAAGATCTAGTGGATTTTTCCTTAATTGAAATAGAACAATGCTTTGGATTAATCCATAACACATCAATATTTACTCCACCTGCAAGTACTTACTCTGAACCCGAAGAAGGCCCAAAGTAAGAAGAAGAAAAATTTTATTTAGAAGTTTCAGACTACGAGTCATATCACATGGGTGATAATAATGAGGATGATCACTGGGAAAACAACCAATCATGGTTGGATAGATATGCTTTGGATTTTCCCAGTCATCTACATAACCTACAAAGACATCTAGAGAAGTTACTACCCAAGTTTGATCCTCAAACATTTGAGTTGTCGGAAGATCACATAAAAAAAAAAATCTTGCCATCCGACTAATGAATGTGCAACATGAGGATGTAGTTTGTCAAATTTTCCCTTACACCTTTGAAAACTCAACTTCTACTTGTTATTTTAACCTCCTTTTTGTTTCCATAACTATATGGATCAAATTCCAAAAGGATTTATTAGACAATTTTGTAGACGAAACCACAACTGAGGATCTAATGGATGAACTATGCATTGCCACTATGGGTCCTAAACAAAAATTTAAGGAATTTAATATGAATTTTACCACAATCCTAAACAATTTCCAGCAAGATGCAAAACCTTCCCAAGAGTTACAAATTGAAGTTTATGCAAATGCTCTACCAGCTTTAATTTCGATGTTTGTTAAAAGAAATGACAAACATACTCTAGCAGAAAATTTTGAGGAAGCTAAGACTATTGAATTTCAGATAAAGGGGTGCAAATAAAGTCAAACTTCGCTAGGAAAGAAAGAAACACAACAACCCAAAAGGGTCCTTTTGTTGACTAGGTCACATGGGAAAGAAGTTGATCAAAACAATGAAAAAGATAGCATTGTTATGGAAAGTCTACAAAGAATGATTAAGAAGTTGTCAAACGAGATAATAGACATGAAAATAATTTTGGGAGAAGATAGATATAACTAAAGGCATTATATAGATTTTTCCAAAATACCTCCTCCTTTCAAATCCTTAGAACGTCCCTCTACTAATTTGAACATTGATTTAGGGGATGTGGCCCTAGATTCATTTTGTAGTTATCATTAGGAAAATCATTGTAAAAGGAATTGTCCTCAATGGATAAATGACATGAATTTGATGGCCAACCATTTCTTAGATGGATGTACTTTAACTGATCAGAAAAATGGCCCATCATATAGCACTATAGATGAAGAATACAATGAACAACTAGAATAGACAACTATGGTATTATGGGATGTAAATCATATTATGCTTGAGTAAAAATTCACCGAAGAGGAGGAATTGTTCAGACAAGGAGCAAAGGCCATGAATCTCAATCTCATCCTGTCATAGTTCAAGCTCCTAAGAAGACTTGGAATTCAACTCCCTTAACAAAACCTACCCCTGTGCTCAGTCATGTTCCTAAACTTGCTAACTAGGAATAAAAAAAATAGAGTATAATGTAGATATTTGCAAGATCCCTTAGCAGAAAAACTTTTAACTTCAAGAATTAAATTACTAAGATAACAAAACAACCAACCCCAATCAAAATATAAACGTAATCACTTCAGGGGAAACTAAGAAGTCTACGGTGAATTCAACTTCCACAGATAATGAATCTAAGTTTTCCATTCCCCATTTCCCATTGACATTTGAAATCTTCAACAAAAAGATCCACAGTTTTCTAGTAGATTTAGGGGAATGATCAAATGTTATTCCTACTCTAACTGCAAAAAATTAAATGCAACTCCCACTAAAAGTGAAGCACATATCATACAACTGGATAGATCAGAGGTGAAATTTATTGGGGAATTAAAATATGTTATGATTATGATTTCCTCCAACCCCAAGATTCTCCAGGTTATAGATATTGTAGTTTTGGATATCCCGGAAGCATATGGGATGCTACTTAGTTGCAATTGGTCACACAAGATCCAAGGGTATTTTGCTTCTAACTGGTCTCACCTATGGTTTCCTTGGAATGGGAAGCCCAATAAGATAATAATTGACCGAGAAAAATACTTAAAACACACTATCATTGATTAAGAGGATCCCAATGAACCATCTTCATCCAAGTTTCCCATACTAGGGAATTATTCTTGTGACTCATATTTTGGGAATTTCACAGCATGCGTATATGAAATTCCATTCACACATAAATTGGAGTTGTTTTTGTGAGAAAATTAGACAATAATAGACAATCACAACAACCTAGATCAATTCTTTACAATTAGTACATCAAATGAAGCTAAAAATCCAAGCATAGACACCGAGAAAAGAGTACCTCATCTCCCCTCGAAAATCTAGATTCTCTTTTTTTATGGATCCAAATCACAAGAATGGGATGGGGCGGGGTGTAATTTGTTTGGTCCAACTGGAAAATGCATTTTTTTATCATGCAGGATTGAATTTGAATGTACTAAAAACACAACTGAGTACGAGGCCTTAGAAAATCCATTGAATTGAACATTAAATAACTTGTTGTCTTTGGGGATTAAAAAATAATTGTTAGACAATTTAAGAACACTATACATCGTAATTCACCACATCTTAGGAAATATAAAAAATAAGTGCATAGGCTAGTATATAAATTTCTAGCATTCAATATTACTTCCATTCCCCTGTCCAAGAACCTATTGGTTCACTCCCTTGGAAGACTACGAAGCTTCTAGATTCACTATAGATACGTTATACAAATCATCAGTCCCTAACAATATCACCAACTGGAAAGTATTTGAGGGTGATGAGAAAATATCATATTTTTTAACCAATGAAGAAAACTTTAGAGATCTAGCCATTGATGATGAAAAGTTTCAAGAAATACTTGTTGAACAAGAAAATGAAGAATTTGAAATAAGAAAAGTTACAATAGTTCAAAGATCTAAGTTTCACACAATGCCTAAAGGGGTAATTAACTTAGAAAACTTGTTTGATATGCAAGAGAAATTCAAGAATCCCCGAAATGTGAAAACAAGTAGTTCTAGTCTTCATTATGAATTTGTGAATCTAGGGAGTTATGAAAGTCCCAGAAACATTAACCTTGGGAAGTCTATATCTGCCGACGAAAAGAAATCTTACCTAGAACTATTTAAAGAGTATCACTATATTTTTTCTTGGTCGCATTAGGATCTCAAAACCTATGACACAAGGATCATCCAACACACGATACCTCTTAGTAACGATTCTAAGTCTTTTCAACGAAAAATAAGGAAAATACACCCATCCATGGAACCTTTAATGGAAAAAGAGCTTAAAAATTTGTTGGATGCCAAGATTATCTTCTAGGTAATAGATTCTACCTGGGTAGTTAATCTAGTACCAGTAAACAAGAAGTCAGGAGAAATATGCATGTGCATGGATTTTTGTAATCTGAACAAAGCATCAGAAAAAGATGACTACTGAGTTCCTCCCATGGAAAACTTATTACAAAAATTTTCTGGATTTGAGATGTTCTCACTTCTAAACGTTGTTTTGGGATATAACCAAGTCCTAGTTTTAGAAGAAGACCATTTGAAAACTACTTTCCGAACTAAATGGGGAACCTTCACATATAAACGCATGCCTTTTGGGTTGATAATGTGAGAGACACATTCTAGAGAGCCATGGATGTGTCCTTTAGGGGAATAATAAATAAATGTGTAGTAGTCTATTTGGATGATTTCACAGTCTATTCAAAGAACAAATCAGACCATATTGCTCACTTGATCCAAATTTTTGAAAGATGTAAGAAATATGGTATTTCTCCCAATCCCAAAAAAATTATCTTTGGCGTAACCGAGGGGAAAATCTCGGGCCATATCATCTCTAAGGATGGAATTAACATTGATTCAGAGCGTGTTAAAGTAATTTCTCAACTCCCTCTTCCACATAATAAGAAATCCATGCAATCTTTTTTTGGAAAAATCATTTCGTTAGAATTTGTTTTCCTGATTTCGCTGAAACAATCAAGCCATTACAAAACATGATACACACAAATGCATAATTTATATGGAATAAGGAAGAGAAAGAATATTTTGATAAAATCAAGACTATTATTTCTCAAGCACCAGTCTTACACAACCAAGACTTCAATAACGATTTCTTCCTATACAGTTTTTCCTTTGACTAGTCTTTAGAAACAGTCCTAACACAAAAAGATGATGAGAAAAATGAGGCCCTATCTCATTCATGAGCACAAATTTACAATGGCTAGAGATGGATTATCCTGCAATCGAAAAACAAGCTTATACTGTGTACAAAGAAGTCAAACATTTTAGTCCTTACATCCTAAAGAATCACACCAAAGTTATAGAGCCCACCTTTCTATGAGATCACTATTCACACAACAAGAAATGGGTGAAAGGAGAGGAAATTGGATGGAGGTCATCCAAGAATTTGACGTCGATATCAAACTAGCAAAAATAGTTATAGGTCAAGGTTTATGCAAATTAGACATAGAGTCTCAAGACCTAGCAGGGACAAATCAGTCTGGGTGGGACAATGATCTATCCTTATGGTGCAACGAAGCACTTTACATCCCACCAAGTAATGATTCATGGTATTCAAATATATCTTATTTTCTCCATCATGGCATGTTCCCAAAACATTTAAATCTTAAGGAGAGAAGAGACCTTCGAATTAAATCAACCCAATGTCGTATGTTTAACTTTGTGTTATTTCAAAATAATTATGATGGAGTATTGCTTAGATGTCTTGAGAAAGAAGAAGCAAAGAAGGTGTTGAAATTTTTACACAATGCCCCCATAAGTGGGCACTTTGCAAGAGAGACCATGGCTCATAAAATCCTAAGGGTAGGTTACTACAAAGAAGTTTTCATAGTGAACCTAGCTAGTAGAAAATGAACACACAAAGATTGTGAGAGAGAAGAGAAGAGAGTAGAATGAAAGAATTGTATTAAATATTGAGTAAATTGGTAAAATGCACATGATATACTCTACATAGCTAAGTGAAGTTTCCATAGTAGTGAACTACATAGATCTAGACACTCGCTGACAAAAATCAAAGTAATATGCCACCTAGTCCTAGTTAACAGATCCATACAATCATCAATTAACTGAGTCACGTGTGTGGGAGTGAGAGAAACGCATGCAATCATAAAATATGTTTCCTCTTGGAAACATGCATGAGATATTCACACTTCTAGTGAGGAAATCGAGGTGAACATGCAAATGTTGGTGATAAAACTGAGGTTTCTATGCATGAGTGACCTCCACTAGTCTAATTGAGGTGTAACTGACTATGAAATGAAGAAGGAAGGTGCCCTATGTTGTAGGAGGAACCCTAATTTGTAGAGGAGTATTCTCAAGAGAGAATATTCTCATCTATGGAAATGCCCTCAACATTGGACTATCAACCTTAGGAAAATAATTACCTAGGTGAGTCTGTAACATATTCAACTGAGCCAAGTGGATATCAATGGCCATCCACCTATTCCAGCTGGCTCAAAACAATTGTTTGGAAATTTACTATTTTTAGCAGGTTTTCAAGTCCTAAACTTCTGGGGCCATTTTGAGGGCCTAAATGATGATTTTTCATGATTGAGCACCTCAATGATTGCCAAAGAAGTTATTAATCTTGTGAAATGAATCTCCTCATCAATACCTTTCCAACAAGATATCGTGTGCCCCAAACGGATATTGTATGCCAAAGTTAGGCCCCCGAGAAGTTGATACACCAAAATACCCAAAACGAGGTTCACAAACTTATTGGCTTTTCATCTTTTGGGGTTAGGGTTTTTTATTTTCTTTATGTTAAAAATTCCTCTAGAGCCTCATTTTAAACATCACCAACTTGTTGCGAATGAGTGTAGCCATCACATCTCTTCTCAGAGATAAGTTGCCACTATTCTAGCGAGTCTTTCACTCTGTATTTCTACATTTTGTACATTTCACTCATTAATAGAAATTGTGTATTATTGTATCTCTTTGTTTATGGTTATATATCTGATATATATCTTTTATATTATTGAATATCTAATATATCTCTGTACATTTATTTATTATATCTATGCTCTCATTTCGTGTCGAAAATAATCCATATTAGTGGTATCAGAGCAGGCTTCTCTTGATCATTTTTCAGTGCATGTCCCCGATGTGGTACAAGTATAGCAAGTTGGGTCTCAATCTTGTCTCTCTTGAGAAAAAATTCTCTTGCACCCCCAAGAAACCCTCCATGGCGAAAGAAAAGAAAAACGACAGAGAAAAATATTCTATTAATTTGTTGCTTGAGCAAGCTCTCATGCGACATAGGGACCAAATGATGGAGAATTTTTCCCACGTCCTTCAATGCCTGCTGATAAAAACATGCACGTATTCATCAATCAGACACTTTGTAGGCACCTCCCCTTTTAAGGTACAAGTAAATTTTGATATTCTTGTACTTGAAGGACAGATAGATGTGGATGCCCTAGAAAAATGGTTAAATATGCTAGAAGGTTATTTATCTGTTCACAATTTTTCCGATAGGTAAAAGATCACCTTCACAATCCTTAAGTCTCTCCCTCGTGTAAAAAATTGGTGGGAAACTTACTGGAAGAAAAGTTCCACAAATGAGTCTGGAATATATGGGGTCGATCCCACCTGGGATTTTTTTGTGGATCTGGTCAAGGAATAATATTACCCCGTTGGTAACTATGACGACCAGTACATGAGATGGACCACACTGCGGAAAGAAAGGGGCCAAACAATGCTAGAGTTCACAAATAATTTCCATACCTTTCACACCAAGATGGGTATCAAAGACTCTGAGCGACATATGGTTCTAAAATACTGCGGGGCTCTACATAGGTACATCCAAACTGAAACGGATTTTATGGACATCTCATCACTGGGAGTTGCCTTTTGATATGCTGCCAAAATAGAGTAGAAATTTAGGCACTAGAACAAACGGGAGTTTGGGCCTTCAATCCGCAACAACCAAAGTATGGTAAATACGACCCAACAACTAGCCTCTAGAAAACTAGTCCAAGCCATGGGAAAAGAAGGGTAATAGAAAGATGAAGAAGGACACTAGAAAGTGGTGTGATTTCCAAAAAATCCCCATGCACAACACTGAAGACGGGTAGCACCTTTTTCATTCACATATGTGGGTGAATAGGACCCCACTTCATTTTATTGTTGATAGTGGAAGCCATAAGAACCTCATCTCAGCAAAGGTCATCAAACAATTGGGATTATCGACAACACCACACCCGCAACCATACAACATCGGGTGGCTTCGCCAGGGACGAGATATCTATTTCATCCAACAGTGTCTCTTGTCATATGACATCAAGCCCTTCAAGGATGAGGTATTATGTGATGTTTCCCCACTGGATGTTTGTGATGTTCTTTTGGGCCAACCATATATGTGGAAGCTCCATGTTATTTATGAGTCTCGACCTCGTAGTGTCATTGTTACTCTGGGGGGTCATCTCTACAGGATACCAAAGGTAGTTCTGACTATTGTCCCTTTGAAACATTGCTGAAAAGTAATATCTCATACTACAACATTCAACCTCTTCACAATATGTTCAAAATGTGAACAGAAGGACACTACAACCACTGTAGCTTCATTCCAAGCACCTTCTATCCAAAAGAATCAGGTCGACAAGATTGAAGCAAAGCACAAATATTCTTTCTACACATAGTCATATCATGCAGCTAGATTGGTTAAAAATGTCCAACCCTTCCAACATCATGTTATCGACAACCTTCTACAAGACAAGCAGTGCAAATTATCCAACAAGGCAAGCAACTCACCAAGGTTCATATTCAACAAATGCTTCCCCCTATCCCCCGGGAACTCAATGCAATGGAGACAATTTCTTCCTAAGGAGGGAGGATTGATTCAGGTGGATATCGGTGTCCACCCACCTATTCTAGTTGGCTCAAAAAAGTTGTTTGGCAATTTACTATTTTTAGCAGTTTTTCGGGACCTAAACTTCCAGGGCCTAAACGAGACTTTTTAATGATAGGGAACCTCAATCATAACCAAAGTAATTATTGATATTTTTAAATTAATCTCCTCATAAATACCTTTCCAACGAGCTATCATATGCCCCAAACAAATATCGTATGCCAAAGTTACACCCCAGGAAGTTGATACACCAAACTACCCAAAAGGGGGTCCACAAACTTGTTGGATTTTCATCTTCTGGGGTTAGGGTTTTGGATTTTATATGTTAAAAAGGCCTCTAGATCCTCATTGTAAACATCACCATCTTCTTTTGAATGAATGTATCCATCACATCTCTTCTCAGAGATAAGTTGTCACCATTCTAGTGAGTCTTTCACTCTGTATTTCTACAGTTTTGTACATTTCACTCATTAATAGAAATTATGTATTATTGTATCTTTGTGTTTATGGTTATATATATGATATATCTTTGTTATATTATTGGATATATTATATATCTCTGTACATTTCTTTATTATATCTCCACTCTCATTTCGTGCCGAAAATAATCTGAATCACCAACACCCCCCTTGAACACTACTAAGGTGTACATGATGAATGGGTCCTGGAAACCAAGGCCATGTTAGGTACCCATTGTGAAAAAAATATAAGAATGAAACAACAAAAAAATATAATAAAGAGGGAAAAACTCATGGGAAAACCACCCCTCAAAGTACAATGTAGCAAAAAATGAACAAGGAAAGACAATTTCTAAGAAATTGTGTCCTTCACTCCAAGACAATCACATAGGAAGTGGAACTTATACTCAATAAATTTCTTGGTGAAGATGCTTGCAATCTATTTGGAAGATGGAAAATAATGCAAATCGATGATATAACTATCATGTACTAACTCTCTAATGTAATGCGTATGGATCTTGATGTGTTTGGTCCACTATCGCTACATGGGGTATCTGTAGAACTTGAGAGTATTATGATTGTCACACCAAATGAAAGTCGAACAATGAAACTAGATGTCAATCTCAGTGAGGAATTTTTGAAGCCAAGTGCCTAAATCATGGCATTGATTGCTCCTATGTACTCAGACTCTGTTGACGATAAAGAAATAGATGACTTCTTTTTTCTCAACCAACAGATGAGACTGGAACCCCAACTAAGCATGCACCCATAAGTGGACCTGTGATATGTGCTATCACTAGCCCAATCGGAATCGGTGAAGCCCATGAGATCCAATGCATAGCATGCTACATAGTGGATCCCATAACCAGTGGTGCCCTGGCATATTTAAGGATGAACTTGGTATCCTTCCAGTGTAGCTCATGCGACTCTTGCATGTACCTGGAAACTTCCCCTACTGCATATGAGATATCTGACCAGGTATGGGTGAGATAGATCAGGCTCCCCACAAGTTGTCGATACAAGGTGATGTCCACTACCAGTGTATCCTTTCCATCCTCAATGTGTACCCCAGACATAAATGGTGTGTTTTTTGACTTGCAATCGGTCGTGTGGAATCTAACTAAGAGATCCCAGACATACTTAGTTTGAGATAGCTTGATTCTTGGATCATCCTGAGTGATATTGAGACAAAAGAAATAATTCATTGGACACATGTCCATCATAGAGAACCCATCATACAAAATTCCTTTGACCTCATCAATTGATGAGGCCAAAATTCCTGTGATTATAAGGTCATCAACATAGAGAACTAAGATCAGTAAGGAGTTTGAGGTCCTCAACATGTAGATGTTTGGATCTGAAAAAGTGTCAAGAGAGGAAGTAGGCATCCATCTTCACATACCATGTTGTAGGTGCATGCTTGACGCCATAGAGGGAATTCTCCAGTTAGCATACTAAGGATGAGTTTTGAATGAACCCTTGTAGCTACTCCATGTAAATATCCTCTAAGAGATCCCCATGAATAAAATAATTCTTCATTTCTATCTGGTGAAATTCCCACCCCCTGGCTGCCACAATGGAAAGGGAAAATCATATGGATTCCATCTTTTCTATATATAAAAGTTCTCATCATAGTCTGTCTCATGGATTTAGTGAAAATATTTGGCAACCAATCTTTCCTTATACCTTCTCACATGTTCGTCTGCTTCCTTCTTGTTCCTATAGGCCCATATGCATTTGACAAGATTCCTATCCAAAGGAAGCGAAACCAGAACCCAAGTTTGGTTCTCAAGGAGAGATTTGTACTCCTCATGCATAGCGACTTCCTAGAAGGGATTCCCTACAACCTCTGCATAGGTCTACGGTTTTGAAGCTAGAACCATATAGAAATGCATGGGAATCACTGGTTCAGTAGTTGTGAGTGCATGAAGAGGATCCTCAAACTGAGACCTCGTCCTCCTCTAATCCATTGGTTTCCCTACAAGACCTCCTACTACATGTAGGTTGGTATGTTCCCACTTGGGCATATGTGGTGGCTCAACATTTGCATGTTCATCATCATCATTCTCATCATATTCCAAATCAGATTTAGAGATTAGATATAAACCATGATTTGAGTGAGGGGACTCATCATCACTGATGTCTGGTGCAGGCAGTGGTGCTAAGGTATTTGGATGTGGATCCAATGGTGCATGCAAGGGACTCTCCTCAAACTAAACTTTGTGCTCAATGATGTGCCTATTCATAGAGGGATCAAGTAACCTGTAACCCTTAACACCATCTGAATATCCCACGAAAATGCATGTAATACTATGTGTATCTAATGATTTCCTCTTTTTAGAGGGTACATGGGCCCATGTGTGTAATCCAAATATTCAGAAGTGGGTGAATTATAGTTTTTTGTCGCTCCATGCCTCATAGGGAGTCCTATCCTTGACATATCTATGAGGAGATATGTTTTGAATGTGGATGACATAGTTAAGTGACTCATCCCAAAGCTTTGGTAGTAGATGTCTTTCTTGCAACATGCAAGTGGCCATCTCCTTGAGGGATCTGTTCTTCCTCTTGCCTACTCCATTCTATTGTGGAGTGTAAGGTACCGTGTGCTACAATTTTATACCTACCTCTAAATAAAGATGATGGACATCTTAGTTCACATATTCCCCCCCATTGTCTATGTGGAGGATTTTGATATTTCTCCCATATTGAGTCTCTGCACGTGCTTTGAAGTCTTTGAGATGCTAAAAAACCTCAGACTTATGTCTGATAAAATACACCCAAGTGTATCATAATAAATCATCAATAAATGTAAGAACATACCTTTCTTTATTGATGGAAAAATGAGGAAAGGGTCCCATCAAATCACTATGGATGAGCTCCAAAGGAGAGGAGGCCCTATAGGCCTTCTCTTTCTCAAACTTCTCCCAGGGATGTTTTCCAAGAACACATCCTTGAAAAACTGCTTTGGAAAAATGTACGTTGGGAAAGTCAGTGACCATTTATTGTTTGCATAGTTGTTGCACATATTTCAAGTTTACATCGATGAATCTCTCATGCCACAATCTAATAGTATCATCAATATGTGTCAGTAGTAAAGCATAATCATATTTATAAATGAACTTACTGAAGTATGCAAACGAGATTAGTTTTTTACCTCACCAACAACAATCGTGGAATGATCACACATATTAGATATGGTTACGGAATCAAGTGTGAATTCCACCCTTTTTCCTATACCAGAATGCGTTATCTAATAAACAGAGAGTAGATTCATAGAGAGTTTTGGAACATGCAATACTTTCTCAAAACTTATGTGTGGGAGTTCTTAGACTCTCCCTTGGGCAATGAACTCAACTGGGGTACCATCTCTCATGAGCATGGGAGGACCTGTGCATGTAGAAATAGAAAATAAAACATTCTCTATTGTTTCCATATGGTGGGATGCACCTGAATCTAAGATCTATGCATCGGGAGAAGAGTTCATGGAAATCAATGCATGAGATTTATCTCATTTGGATTGATCTTCTTTGTTCTTCTTGACAACTTCGATACTTTGATTCCCAAGGTTGTTATTCTGAAGAATCTGCGCCATCAGATCAATTTGTTTCTTCATGCATGCATAATCAGGATGATAACCACAGTTGCAGTAACCACATTTGGTCTTCCCTTACTTTCCTTTTCCACCTTTGGAGCTTGAGGAATCAAGGAAGGGCTTGGACTACCCTTCATTGTTTGGCTTTGCATGTTCCTTTACCTTGTCTTTTTACTTGGTCTTCAGATTGCATGCCCTACTACTCTCATGCATAGAAAGTGCATGTGCATTGGATCCCTTGATTATCCCCATCTTGATGAGTTTGTCTTTATCATGCATGAGGGATTCAATAAACTTATATAATATAAAAAAAAAACCAGGTTGATCCTAAAGTGAATTTGTTTGTATGGAAAGATGAGACAAAACCAATATAATCCAGACCAACTTTTTCCAGAATAGAAAGGATCAACTAGGTTTCTTGAGTTGATTTGTCAACATCACATCCATTTCTATGAAGGAGGAGGGACTTGAAATTCATAAAGAAGTCCCATATGTTATCAAAATTCCTCAGATCTAAGGAATTCAGCTCGACCTCGAGCATATGGCCTATCATTTCATCCTATTTTCCAAAGAGATCGTCCGACTTGGTCCAAATCTCATTTTGTCTAGTATAAGCTTCAATGTGAAATAGAAGCTCGGGGGACATAGAAAAACTAAGAAGGCCATAGGCCTCAACCATGTGGTTGAGATACTTGTTCTTCTCGACAACATAAGTTGGCTCAATCTCTATCGCCATAGTAATCCGGTACAAGCCTCTGCATCTTAGATAATGCATAACTTTCAGCTTCCACTCAAAGTAGTTATGAGGCGTGAGAAGTATTACCGACGAGTAATTGATCTTTTATGATTGCATATTCCTCCTATACTTGAAAATATAAATTATTATGTTCTTTCTCCTAGCAATCAAGGCTCTGATACCATGTGAATTTTTCACAATGAACCTAAATAGTAGACAATGAACACACAAAGTTTGCGAGAGAGAAGAAAGGAGAGTAGAATGCAATAAGTGTATTAATTGTTGAGTAAAATGGTAAAACACACATGATATACTCTGCATGGCTAAGTGAAGTTTCCATAATAGTGATCTAGAAATATCTAGACAATCATTGACATAAACCGAAGTAATATACCACCTAGTCCTAGTTAATTTATCCATGCAATCATCAATTAACTAAGTCACACATGTGGAAGCAAGAGAAACACATGTAATCACACAATATGCATCCTCTTGGTGATATAAGTGGATTTTGATCGATAAAATTGATGTTCTCAAATTCTGATGAAAATGTATCCTCGTCAAAGAGCTTGTCAATAGATTTCCAACGCAACTTGAATGGGCTCAAACCGACGTCGTATGAGAAAGTTATGTCATTCTGAAGTTTTGCTCAAACATGAAAAAAGGAGTCACCACAAACTGACATGCGTAAGTACCGATGTGACACGTGGAAGTACATAGTATTAAATATATGATAGGTGGAAGTAAAGATGTTGATGTGGGTTTTTAACTGGACTGTAGGGATGTCAAGGTGGCATGTTGACTAGGTTGTATGGATGTTGTCGTGGCATGTTGACTAGGCGATACATATGTTGACGTGGTAGGATGACATGGAAATATGAGGTTGCAGGTGGATGATGTGGCAGGATAAAGTGAAAATGATGTGTTGGTTTGACTATGTAGGTTACAGGGCCACCACATGGACCAATCAGAGGATGCCACATGGCAGCCCATGTTTTCCCAAAAGGGGCTTATCTACCCCGGGAATGTCGGGTGGGTGGATCAAACCCCATACCTCTTTGGAATCAATTCAATGGATTAAAAACACACCATACATATGCCTTATTAACTATGGGTGTAATATTTTATTTAAATATTAAATATTTTGATTTTGGTGGAAAAGTTGGCAGGGTGGTTTGAACCCCCAACATTTGTGCAATGAACACCACAACTTTACCAATGGGCCACATATATCATTTGTATAAGAAACAAACACTACTAAATATATATATATTTTTATATTATATGCCAAGGAAAGGTCAGGCGGGCGGTTTGAACCCCCGACCTCTATGCTACCAACAAACAATTTTAACCAATACACCAACAAGTATTGCTTGGTATAGTAAGTGGGAAATATTTTATTTGAATTGAAATATTTCCATAGCCCGGAAGATCCCAATAAGCATAGGATTTGAACCTGTGACCTTTTGGTATTTAATCCATCACTTTTACCATGGAATATGGTGTGTATATGTTGAAAGTATTCGACATAATGTCTTTTTAAAGTGTTGTTTATGTTGTAAAAGTTGGAGAATAAGCATTGTTAGGCATTTTTTAGTGTAGGAAGAGAATGGAAAGTTGTTCCCAAGTATCTTGCAGCATTCCTAAAGAGGACAAAGACATAATTTTTGGAGGTTGTAGAACCATTTGATGTAATCAATCATTTGACATCTTAATGGAGAGGTCACCCATTGGAAGCAGACCCAGAGACATAGCCCAGGATGGGTGAACTCCATTATCAACTACTTGTGTCTTCTATCTTTGATTTTGTTGTTCATTTCTTCAATTCATCCTTTCAATTTGTTCATTAAGTGTTTTATAAGTTTGGTCTAAGTTAATTCACATTTATAATTTGCAAATTAAGTCTGTGTAATTTCAGATCAAGCTTGATATCAAATCAGGTTTGACAGGATTTGCAAAGTGGTGAATGTTAACGAGGCTCAATTTTAAGCATGGTTAAGGATCACTTGAAGAATTTAATCCAAAAATTGGATGCATATTCCAAAGACGAGAAATTTCATTTCCAAGAGAAGGATGTCCTTTTGGTTTTGAGGAGGATTTATTTGAAGCATTCATGGTGATGAAATTTTTAGTGGAAGCATTGTATAGGGACCAAAAGAAGGACAAGGAAGGTGTTCCATCGGGACAACTGAAAAAGTTGAAGGAGATGGTGGTGACCCTCCTAAGAATCCTCCATCCCTGTCATCTTAATCCTCTTGTTCTAGTTCGAGTGGAATCTCTTCTTTAAAAAAACATTCTAAGAAAACTCCTTCTAATTAGCCTCTATTGAAATTTGATGTTAAGTTTGATTTTCCAATTTATGATGGTGAACTTAATGCAAAAACGTTGTATAATTGGATCAAGCATCTTGAAGTTTATTGTAGGATTCAAAATATTGTTGATGGAAATGAAAAGATCCAACTAGCCACTCTTTGACTGGAAGATGCAACTTTGATCTGGTGGGAGAGTAAGACTCATGAATATCTTCTTCAAATGAGTAAAATAATTTCCTCTTGGTGTGAGTTTATTTCTGCAATAAAGAAACAATTTTATCCATTAGGCTACATGCAACAAGAGATAATGGATTGGAAAAACCTAGGGAAAGATAGAGAACAAAGTGTACAGGAGTATACTCAAGATTTTAGGAAAAAATATTTGATAGTAGGCATTCCCTTGTACACACAAGAAAAATTGTTAAATTATATAGGTGGATTACATGATTATTTTAAGCATACAATACTCATGTTTAATCTGACTAACCTCTATGAAGTTAGTGTACAAGCAACTCACCTTGAGTCAGGTAGAATGAATGACCATGAGAGTTTCTCAACGAAATATGTTCAGCCAAAAGAAGGCAAGAACAAAGGGAAGGAGAAACTCAAACGAACTACTACAATGAAGAAGGATGATGAGAAACCATCTTGTTCTCATTGTAAGAAGAAAGGACATTATGAGTATCATTGTTGGATATTGCATCCAAAATTGAATCCAAATTGGGCTCGACATCAGAGAGGTAAAAATAAGACCACAACCATAGTTCGAAATCTTGGATCAGATTCTGGTTATGAAACTAAGGTTACAACTATGGGCATCAAAGGTATATTTTTTGTTGCTAGTTCTAGTTCATGTGCTTCTTCTTCAAAGGCTAATGTAATCCATGATGAAGGAAAATAAATTAACTATTTCATATATGATTCATCTCAAAACACACTAATATAGACACACTTGTTGATAATGGATTGCAAGTAAATCTTATTTCAGAAAAATTGAATGAAGCGAAGGTTAAGTACTCCACATATGACAAAGAATTATATGTCGTCATACAAGCATTGAAGAAATGGAGACACTAGTTGGTTCCCAAGGAGTTTGTTTTGTACAGCGATAATCACGCTTTGCAATTCGTGACCCGACAGGAGAAGTTGAAACAAAAACATGCTAAATGGGTTGAATACATGCAAAATTTTACTTTTGTGATTAAGCATATTTTTGGAACTGCTAACAAATTTGTTGATGCTTTGAGCAGGAAATGTTTGCTTATGCAGGAATTCAGAGTCAAGACTTTAGGTTTTGATAACCTCAAAGAAATGTACAGGGATGACCCATATTTTAAAGAGGCATATGAGGCATCTGAGAATCCAATTCTCAGGGACAGAAGCCAATGGAATGAATACATGATCCAAGATGGATTATTGTTCAGGGGAAATCAACTATGTATTCCAAAATTCTCCATGAGGGAGAATCTGCTGAAGGAAAAACACAGTGGAGGATTGGCCGGACATTTTGGTCATGACAAGACGTTCTCAAAGTTAAATGGCTCATATTTTTGGCCAGGGATGAGGACAGATGTTAAGAAATTTGTGGACAGGTGTAGAATTTGTCAACACGTGAAAGGAAAAAGGTAGAACACAGGTTTATACCAACCATTGCCCATACACAAAGATTTCATATTGGGACTGCCAAGGACACAAAGAGGATATGATTCGATCTTTGTGGTAGTCGACAGATTTTCAAAAATGGCACATTCATACCATGCTAGAAAACCAGTGACGCAACTCATATTGTGAACCTGTTTTTCAAGGAAGTCGTCCGACTTCATGGCTTGCCAAAGAGTATCGTTTCCGATCGATATACCAAGTTCATAGGGAATTTATGGAGGACCTTATGGAAGAAGTTGGGGACAAGTTTGTCTTTTAGCTCAGCATATCATCCTCAGACGGATGGACAGACAAAGGTCGTAAACAGGAGCTTGGGAGATTTGTTGAGGAGCTTAGTGACTGAACACCACAGTCAATGGGATCACATTCTACCACAGGAGAAATTTTCTTACAATGATTCACTCAATAGAAGCACAGGGCAGAGTCCATTCCAGATTGTATATGGAATGTAGCCAAGAGGAGTTTCTGAATTGAAAGAGGTAGATCAAGATGAATTCACAAGTTCTAGTGTAGAGGAATTTGCAGAAGGAATGAAGGAGCTTCATAGCCGAGTTAAGGAGCGATTGTAGAGTTCAAGTCGAGAATACAAGCGAAGAGCAGATCAACATAGGCGAGAACTTCAATTTGAAGTAGGTGATCTGATTCTTGCACATCTGAGGAAGGAGAGGTTCCCAAGGGGAACGTATAATAAGCTGAAGATGAAAAAGATTGGATCGTGCAAGGTCATAAAGAAATTTGGGGCAAACGCATATGAGATTGAATTACCTGATGGGGTCGAAATCTCACCGATATTCAATGTCGTGGATTTGTACCATTACAGAGCTGAAGAAGCAGGAGCAGAAGATGAACAGAAATAAATTCAATGGACAAAACAAATGCCTGTAGCTGAAAAGCCGCAGATCGAAAGCATAATTGACTAGAGGATTAGCAAAAAGACCAGGAGAAAAGAGTATTTTGAATACTTGGTCAAATGGAAGGGACATCCAGTTGAAGATGCCAGTTGGGAGGATCAAGCAGCAATTCATAGGCATGGACAGACCGTGCAAGAGCTCATGAACAGGAGTTCATGAAACTTTTCAAGAGAGGGAGTATGATGCAGGAGCATCATACAAAGCCAAAGTCGAAGCACATGCCTAGCCAAAGGAACAGTTGGACGCACAGATGGGAAAAAGGAGCACGTTTTTATGAAAACGTTTCAAATTTTGAAATTTGAAGCATTAATGTAATAACTAGGAAAAGGCGTACTTACATTTATGTCTTGGAGATATGAACAGATCTGGAGAGATTACTCTCATCTACCGAAATTATTAGGCATTTAAGTCTGTTAATGTAAAGTAGGTAGGTATGAATGTTAGATTAGACAATTTAGAAGCATAGGAGGGAAAACGGATATAGACACCCTCACCCTTGTATCATTGTATATTTTGATGATCATTCAGAATTCATAAGCTATAGAGCTATAGCATAGAGTTGTAGAGAAGAACCCATGTACAGGAGCACTTGAGTTAATATATGAAGCTTTGACTCAAATTTCATGGTGGTATGATACTTATTGTTTACATTTGTTGAATGGTATGTTTACAGTTGATTTGGTTCTCTATATGCATTTGTTTCAATGCTGTGTTATGTGTATGATTTCATCTTGAGTGTA
The DNA here is from genome assembly GCA_009831015.1 of Picea engelmannii. Lineage (NCBI taxonomy): Eukaryota > Viridiplantae > Streptophyta > Pinopsida > Pinales > Pinaceae > Picea > Picea engelmannii. The sequence continues at coordinate 1,003,342 of ML779961.1, forward strand.
TGAAGTCTGAGAGAGGAGAAGAATGAGTTTCAATTGTTTCTCTTCCTGAGAATTCCTGCAAGGAGTGCAGTGAACGTCTGCAAGGTGTGCATTGGCGAGGGCTAAGTTTTATCTCAGAAAGCTCAAGAGAGATACCGTTGTTCTCATACCAACTGAAGTGTAGGTGAAGCACAGAGTCGTGCAAGGTGTGCACAGGCCAGTTGAATCCTTGGATTTTATAAATCCAAAAGGAAGATTGAAGGACCACTATTGCAAGGAGTGCACAGGGTCGGAGACTCAAATAACCAGAGGTTATTTGAAAATTTTCCACGAGTGCGAGCAGGGATCCTTTTGAGGAGGCTTGAGTTGCAAGTGGAATCTCAGGAGAGATAACGCCTTTGAAGTGTTCAAAGGAAGACAGATATCGAAACCATCACATAGAAATCAAGTTCAGAAGGGAGAACACCGAGTCATTTGGACACAAGTCATTGAGGAGTGCATCGGGTGGTCAGAATTCTCTGTGAAGAACTCGCGAAGTCGTGAGGACCATAGGATCCAGAGGAGCTGCAAGGTGGTTAGGAGTTGGATGAATCTGCCACCCTGACATCAAGAATCAACGTGAACCATTGATCATGATCAGTTTGAGCCGTCAGATCATTTCAAAAATTTGGGATCCGTAAGTCCAGAGTGCAGTCCAAAATCCTTGGTCACTTTAAAAAACCTGAATCGCAAAAAGGATTGCTAAGGGTGAAATTTTGGTATTTCGGGGTTCGGCATACCGGAAATTTCGATGACAAAGGATCGGGACACTTGAAACCTTTGAAGTCGCGAAATATGACGTGCCTTTAGTGAGAAACATTGGCATTTCGGCATTTCAGGGTTCGACATTTCAGAAACCCTGATGACAAGGAGTCGGGACGCTTTGCACTGAAAACCCCAAAGTCGCGAAATGTGAAGTGTATTTGGAATGGAATCCCAGCATTTCATCATTTCGGGGTCCAGGAAGTAGAGGAGACAAGTGATTTTTGGAACCGAGAGTTTCAAACTCCCAATACACGAAATCCCGAAAAGGGTCGCTATTTCAAAATTCGGGAATTGGTGCAACAAGTGAGTTGGGATTGAGAATCGTGAACTTCTGGTATGTGGAGTCCTGAAAGGCCATCGATCACGCATTTCATGGGTCATTGAGCCCATTTCGACATTCCGGCATTTCGGAATTTGGGGAATAATAAGGTAATAGGAACGATCGTTGGGTCATTCGCTCAAGTCCCGAAAAGTCGAATTTAGTGGCAACAGGTGGTGTGTGTTGGAGCGGTCAACCCTCATTGACAATTCACATTTCGACATTTGTCAGAGCTGTGGGATATATCGGGACTCTCCAACTCCTGAAACCCGAAGTCCTTTGTGGCTCAAACAAAGGGTTTTATTAACCCTTGGCGGGGTTTTAGTGAAGATCCTGTGCAGATATCGACCCGAGGGCAGGGGGTCTACGTCATTGTAAGGCACACTCTTCAAAGCATCAAAACACACAATAATATCTTGTGATAGGGAGAGTTCAAATACAATCACTACATTTTGTTCTGGGAAGCCCTTCTCACACAAGGGTCAAACCTGAGGTCGCATTAAGACTGGAAGAGTTACTCACCCTACTTTGTTGGTCTTGGTGTAGATATTGCACATATTATGGGGGTCGCTTGAAGGTATACCCACAATTATGAGTGAAAGCCTTTCAAGTTGATTTCGGGCTAGATACCCTGCCTTTGCACATGGATTGGATTGTCGATTGTTTCCCCAGGCATCACTGTTGTAGTTGGTAACATTAGTAGCCTATCTCTTTAGTGTCTTTACACAAGGTGACTATGGAGGGGCAAGTCTTCACGGTACCTAGAATCGACATTGGCCAAACTCACTCGGGCTCCTTGGAGGGTATACCCACGATTATGTGTGGGATATTGCACCAGGGTGTAAGTCTATTAAGTAGGTCGTCAATGTAACTTTTCCACCCGCTTATCCCAACCCCTTCTTGTCTTGATTTCGCGACATTGGATTTCATCACCAACTAGTGAACTCATTAGGAGAAATTGTTGTTGACGAAAATTTTGAAGAACCCACCAGACCTAACGCAGGATCTGGAGTAGAAGATCCACTTTTTCAAAGTGAATCATTTAGGACCCTGCTCACGCTGCTGGAACTTCCATTCCTAGTTCCATTCCTTTGAAAATACATTATTTGTACGGTAACCTAGGAGTGAGTCATGATCGACCTACGGCATCACAAGTGCTTGAGATGTTTGTTACCTATACAATACCTCTAAACCATTTTACTGGTACTACCAGTAATGTGACCGTCATTTCAGACTAGTTATTGATTGGTTCTCACTCAATTCCTACTCTCCAGATGGCCCATTCTACTATGGTCCCAGAGGATACCACGATTCATACCAGAAATGTGGTTATCTCCCAATATCTAATTGGGACACCACTTTCATCTAGACCAAATCCATCACTTCCCCCTGGGTATAAAGCTCTGAATACTTCCATTACTATCCCTACCCAGGTTCCATCCAGAGGTTCTGGACTTTTTGTTCCTCCTGGGTATAAGGTTGTTGTTGGTTTTGTTCCTACACCTACCCAGGTTCTCTCCGGAGGGCCTTATGTTCCTCCTCCACCTTTGCTTAGAGGATCTAGCCTTAGTGGCTCCAATCTTCTTAGAGGCGTCGGTATTTCTATCACTTCTGGTTTCCAGATTCCTGTTGGAGGTCAACCCCAAGCTAGGGGGAAACCTCAATTTGGGGGTCAACCCACTTTATGGAAAAAACATGTCTGGGTCACAATCTCAATTTTGGAACCTTCCTTTCCAAGGGAATCCACAACTGTCTGGGGGGAAACATCCTCAAGTTAACTCTTTTGTACCCCCTAACCTTGGTCAACCATATCCAAGTTCTTTGAATCCCACTTGGGGTCAGAACGTTCAATATAGTGTTCCTTTTCAAGAGAACGTCTCTAATCAACCCAACCCTATGGGATATACACCTCAAAATCCTCCACAACCAAATTTGTCAGGACTGTCTCCTTATTTGCAGACTGCTTATGGTCCTACTGGTATACCTACGAGACTTCCCCCTCAAAACTACCAGTTTCCACAAGTGAACCGAGAATTGCCTTTCTTGGCCACTTTGGATTTCCCTGATCTGTCTAGGATTTTGAATGATCCTATCTTACATTCTCCTTATTGGCCTGTCATACCAGCCAAGTTACCGTTCGACATTCCTAAATTTGACGGTTGAGCAAGAGAAGATTCGAATAATCATGTTATGAATTTTCATCTATGGTGTTCATCCAACTCCTTGATGGATGACTCCATCAGATTACGAGTTTTCCAACGAACTCTTATGATTTTGGAAACAAAATGGTACATCGAGTTATCGAGAGGATTCTTCAATGACTTTAACACCCTATCCATGGCCTTTTTGACACATTACCAATTGTCGATTCAATACGAAATGGAAACCAAAATTTTGATTTCTTTCAAGCAATCCTCATCCACTCATATTTATAATCACATCCATGAGTGGATGAGGAGAAGATGTTTAATCAAAGTTCCCCTTCCTGATCAACTATTGGCCGAGTGGTTTACCAAATCACTCATTGGACCTATCACTCGTGATGTCACCATGGGTGTTGTTGTCACGGAAGAGCAGGCCATTATTCGTGCTCAATATCTCGATCTTGTTTATTCACAAACAGGAACACTTTACGATTTGATCCCTGGCAATCCTCATCCTTCCACAACACCTCCAACATCTTCTCATGTTGTTAATGGTGTGATCGACACCTTTCATGCTGAGACCCAATCTGCACACATCGGTCACACCAATCCCAAATCTAATAATGCTAATGCACAAAACACTCCTACTCCTGCTCCTTCCACTGGTAAGACTGTCGAGGTTAATTATGTTCAATTCACGCCTACCGGAAAGAATCAAAATAAAAAGAAAGGGAAGGATAAGAACAAGGAGGACAAGAATAATAATCCACAATCTAATAAAACCAAAACACAAACCGTTGATGAGAAATATAAATGTAAACCTTGTTACCCCTGCCTTATTTGTGGTGACAATCATTACACGAAAGATTGTCCAAGACATGTTTAGGTTACTAAGTTCCTCCAAGGGACTGGAAAGCCTTCTACACCTGTCATTTTGTCACAACCTTTCCCTTCTTAGCAACAAGCTCAACTGGTCATCCATGACCAAACGTCTCCTTCTACCTCATCTTACATCCTTATGTGTACTCGTGATTCTAAAAAGAACGAAGTTGCAGTCGCAACTCGAGCCAAATATTACTCTCAATCAAAAGAGAAAGTTGATGATATGCCACCTTCCTTGGTTCAACCTTCTCCCCCAAGTTCACCTCCCAATGGTCCTCTTCATCTCAAAATACCGGGTCTCGATACAGTTCTTTGCCCTCCTCCGAAAGGTGTTGATCGAAATTATGCATTCAATCCTCACGCACGTGCTGCCCAAAACTACAGTATTGTAGAAGATATTATGCAAGAACCATCTGCAATGTCATCTCTCAAAGTCCTTCAAAGTTTCCCTACTCAACGAAAGGCACTTTTAAAGGCCATTGGTGGAATTGATCCCACAAACACTAATCTAATAATCTTTGACTTGGAAGATCGTGTTTCAAATCTTCCTCCTCAGTTAGCATTTCAGATCCAAGTTGTTGTTGAAAACAAGAATATATGCAAAACTGTTATTGATGAAGAAGCCTCGACTTGCGTCATGTCCGTCACTTGTTGGAAATCCATTGTCTCTCCTACCCTCACTGAATAACACAATACACTTAAGGCCTTCAATGGTACAGTATTTAAACCCTACAGTGTTCTTCCCTCATTGTCTATTACGTTGGAAGGTAAATCAATCAATATTGAGGTTGAGGTATTCAATGCACCTCTTGATTATAACCTTTTAATTGGTCGTAGTTGGATTGATTCTATGCGTGCATTTGTGTCTACTCTTTTCCATGTTTTACATTTCCTGCACCAAGGAAAGGTCGTTACTGTTGACCAACTGACTTTCTTTAATTTTGATTCCCGTATTAACAACATTCCCTTTATCTTGAAGACACCCCCTGGTTATGAGAATGTCGGAGTGGGTCTTTTGAAAGATTCAACTTTCATGGGTACATTTCCAATCCCACCACCCGATATTCCCCCTCCCTTTGTTGCCTCTATTAACATGATATCCACCACTGTTTGTGAAACCTCTACGTCATATGACCCATGGGTAGTACCTAGACCTGGTGATTACCTTCATTACGACAACAAGATTCCTTTAAGTCCGATCAAATCCTCTTACCAAGATATTCAATCGACAACCCCCTCCTCTCCTTCTCTATGTGATTCATCTCCTGATCAGTTTCACTTGATTTTTCCTACGGACGAGATGATCATGTCGGTCATGTGTATGGAAGACACTCCTTGGGATGATGGGAATCATCGCTCCATTCTCTTTCTAGAGCGTGACACCATAGAGAGTTACCAACGGATTTCGACTTTGTCGACCGTTGTTGTCATTTCTTCAGTTCCTGAGTCATCACATGATATTTTGTACAAAGGGAAATTGAGAAAAATTTCCCCCACCATCCCCCTCGACATATCCATTAAACCCGGAGTTGTGGAGCATGTTCATATCGGGGCCTCATGTTCTATTGATGAGGTCCACACGTATAAATCCCTTTTCCAAGAATTTCATGACGTTTTCTCTTGGAGTTACAAAGAGATGCCAGGTATTGATCCTGATATCATTGTACATGAGATTAAGACATACCCGAACACTAAACCCATTTGACAGAGACTTCTCCTAGTGCACCCATGCAAAGTTGTTGTTATCAAGCTTGAAGTTGAAAAACTTCTTAAAGTCATCTTTGTCTATCTCGTGGCTTTGACTGATTGGGTATCAAATCTAGTTCTGGTGAATAAGAAACAAGGTACCATCCATGTTTGTGTATATTATAGGGACATCAATAAGGCTTGTCCTAAGGACAATTACCCAACCCCTTTCATCGACCAGATCGTTGACGATTGTGCCGACAGTGAAATCTTCTCTTTGATGGATGGTTTCTTCGGCTATAATCAAATTAATATTTTACCCGTGGACCAACACAAGACCACTTTTATTTTCCCTTGGGGAACCTTACCTACCAGAAATTACCCTTTGGTCTCAAGAATGCTGGCACAAATTTTCAGTGCACTATGTCTTACGCTTTCCATGATATTAAGCATATTGTGCAACCCTATCTTGACGATCTACGGGTGCATTCCATGCGTCGTCAATATCACCTGACACATTTGAGGGCCATTTTCGTACGTTTTTCGTTATTACCATATCTTCTTAAACCCACACAAATGTGTTTTTTGAGTGGAGTCTAGCCGACTTCTCGGTTTTATTTTGTCGATACATGGGATTCACGTAGACCCCTTGAAGGTTGAGGCCATCCTTAATCTACCTCCTTTTTCCACTTTATGCCAGCTCCAAAGTTTGCAAGGGAAGGAAAACTTCTTACGTCGTTTCATCCCCAATTATGTTGAACTGACAAAAGGATTCACTCGGCTACTCAATAAAGGTTACGATTTTGTATGGGATGATACTGTGAACAAAGCCTTTGAAGCTTTGAAACTTGTCTTAACTCGTACACCATTATTGTTTCCCCCTGACTATAGTCAGGATTAATTCCTCTACTTAACTGCTTTGGACTCTACCATTTCCATGGTCATAGTCCAAGAGGATGATTCACATGAAAAACGTGTGATATACTATTTGATTCGGAATCTCACGACCACCGAGACCAAATACCTTCATGTGGAGAAACTGGCCTTGGCAGTTGTGCAAGTTGTCCAACGTTTTCGTCATTATATCTTATTATGCAGAACCATTGTTATTTTTGATTGCAACCCCATGCAACATATCCTTACGCGACAATTGCTCGGGGCGACTAATCCAAATGGAGAGTGATTCTCCAAGAGTTTGACTTAGAGTTTGAACATGCTAAGTCGAAGAAATCTTTGGTTTTCGCCGAACTGATATGTGACCTTCCCTCCACTGAAACAGAAAATGTGGCAGAGGATTCCTTACCTGACAAATCCCTTTTTCTAATAAGTTATGATGATGTATGGTATGGATATATCATCATCTATCTCCAAACTCAAACTTTACGGCCCAATATATCTAGTACAAATCGTCATCGTATATGATATCAAGCCCGTCAATACATCATTCTTGGTGATACTCTTTACCGCCGCGGTGTTGATTCCATTTTTCAATGATGTCTCACTTATGATGAAGCTAAGAAATATTTGAATGACTGTCACTCTGGAGCATGTGGAGGTCATATGTCTGGTTATGCCACTTCCCAAAATATCTTATGAGCGGGTTATTTCTAGCCTTCTTTGTTTAAGGATTGCATCACTACTGTTCAAAAATTCCATGCTTTCCAAACTTATAATAACAAAATAAGATTGCATCTTACTCCCTTACATCCTATAGTTTCCGCTGTTCCATTTTCCAAATGGGGCATTGACTTCATGACATGTAACCCTCACTCGGTCGGGGGGCATGGATACATCATTATAGCTGTGGATTACTTCACTAAATGGGCCGAGACGATGCCTACATTTGATAACACCGGGAAAACTGCAACATTGTTCATATTCAATAACATCATTACTCGGTTTGGTGTTCCTCAAGCTATCGTTACTGATCATGGTAGCCATTTTCGGAATTTTATGATGTCTGAACTTACTAAAAAGTTGGGTCTTCTCCATGAAAAATCAACCCCCTATTATCCACAGGCCAATGGCCAAGTTGAAGCAATAAATAAATTTCTCATTACTATGCTTCAACAGATGATAGGAATTCATAAGACAAGTTGGCACACAATGTTGTTTTCAGCATTATGGACCTATCGAGCGTTCATTAAGTCTGCCACATAATTTACACCTTTCCAGCTAGTTTATGGTATCGAGGTTATCTTGTTGATTGAATGTGAGATACCGTATTTGAAAATGGTCGTTGAACTTCTCCCCAATACCTTTTTTGAAGATGATCGTCTGTTGTATTTGATGCAACTAGACGAAACCTGTCACAATGTCGCCCTAGTTATTGAAACTCACAAGAAACGTGTTAAATCCCAATACGACAAACATGTCAAGCCACATGTTTTTTCTGAAGGTGATCTAGTTCTCCTTTACGAGTAGGATCGTGATTTTCTAGGGCCGGTAAATTTGAGGCGATGTAGTGATTCCCTTACATTGTCAAACGTGTGTTGGAGAAGGGAGCTTATGAGCTAGTTGATTATGATAGAATCCCTTTAAGTGAACCCCGAAATGGGATTTACTTAAAGAAGTACCATGCTTAAGTCATTTTTGCATGAGTGCTTGTACTTTTAGTGTATCATACTCTTGTGTGATTTTTCGTTGTTTGGTTTCAAACTTGAGCTTCTTACCTTGCATTGTGCTTGGTTTCCAGATGTCGGTGTCTTCCCTACCCTAAATTAGCTTCGTTGATGGTTCTAGTCATAGTACTCAGAACTTATCATTTGTTGTTTGGGAAATCTATGCACCTACGAATGAATTGATTAGTCTACATGGTGTTTGCCTTGGTCATGCAACTAACAATATTGTGGAATACAGTGCAGGCATCGAATTATTGACCGATGTTGTGTCACTTGGAATCCACCATCTTATTGTACGACTCGATTCACAGTTACTAGTCCTGCAGTTGAGTAATGTTTACTCCATTCGAAGTCCTACATTATTAAGGGTATATTTACGAATTCACCTCTTGGAACATCATTTTGATTACATTGAATATCAACACATTCCTAGATGTCTAAATACATTAACAGATGCTTTGGCTAATTATGTGTTAGACAGACATTTGAGAAAATTATAAAATCCAATCACGCTTTGTATATACAACAAGTAAGCCGGTAGAAGCCTCATATATATATAACGATAAAAAATTTACAAAAAAACGTTTTGTCCGAAGACCAAAATATCAGAAATGTGAAGCACATGGCTTCATATACAAATATAGCATCAAGGATGTTGCTCGCTATAACATGCAACTACTTTTGCTAGTTTACTGAGCAGTCAACCAATGGAAGCAGACACGCCCACTGTATGGAACTGATAATGCCTCGGTATATCATCAATGGAGGCATCTAAGATGTTCATTGTGAGCCCCTCTAGATTCTGCTCTAGAATCTCATAGTCAACAACAGCTACTCCTGCTACGTCATCTCTCTCCCCTTTCCTCTGGATGGGGTATGAACCTGGAGGTCAGTAAGGTCCCACGTTTGCATCATCAAAGAGCATTTGATTAGTCATCGGATTAATTACACATAAAAACATTTTATATTTAAAATCACAAAAACATTATAAAAACAAAATGTACTTCTTACCTATGTCCCCCCATTCGGAACCCTCAGGAAGAACCAAGTCTAGATCACCTTGGCAGTCTAAACGGGCACAAGCATAGTCATCTACCATAAGCATTTGGGTCTTGTTATCCCCGATTTCATGGGATAACTAGGAGATCATGTCTCGAGGCCCACAGGTCCTAGACATGGAGTACCGAGAGCAGGATTGACTTGAGCATGGCCCTGGCGGGCCCATCTTTCTTCTTCTTCATCAGACTTGTCCTGTTAGCAGCAGCAGCATCCATCACCTTCGGCTTGGACTTGTATCGGAGAAGACTCTTGCTCCATGAGGTAATTGGTCCAGGTATCATGGTATGTGTCATGTTTGATCATTATAACTTTTAGATATATGCATCAGATTCCTTTCATTTCTGACGACTTCTTGGATCTTACACTAACCCACTTGACCATGGTTGGGGGGATTGACAGGGTACCCTAGCAAGCTTGTACCCATAGGTTTTATTTAGCCACCAAGGGGGATTTTGAAGATCCATCGTCCGCTCCCATCATATTATCATTTTTACATCTTATCTCCCATTCATCTATTCCATTCCCCTAGTCCGGACATTAGGATGACCTATTTGTGGGGTTACACCTTATCCTATGGGAAGAAGGGGCTAAAGGCCCAGGGGGTAAAAGAAGCTGGTAAGAGATAAAAGCCATAAAAATAAAACCTAGAGATGCCTCACCCAGGGATCCCCGAGAAGGAAATAAAAGGCCTCTCAATAAGAAACAAGAGGGACCCGAAGAAAAATAACAAAACAAGACCTAGCCAAGAGGATGGGGGGTCTCATCACGAGCCAACCCATTATGTTCATGGGTGCCTAGCAGTATGACATTGCCAT
>ML779961.1:1019194-1043562 GCA_009831015.1 Picea engelmannii
AGTATGACATTGCCATTATCTGGTTACCACACCAGGGCAGTGACCTTTGGTTGCATGGCCAAGGGAAAGGGGGTCTCATCATGAGCCAGCCTTATCATCTCTGTGAAAGTACTTGTGGGTAACACTGTCAGCTCTGGTCACCATGCCAAGGTAGTGTCCTCTAGTTAGACCTTGAAATAAAAAGAAAGAAAAAGAAATAAAGAAAAGAAAGAATAAAGGCAATAAAGGGCTTGGAAAGAATTGCATCCATGACAGGTACAACTCGCCTCCTACAAAGGCACCCACGGATGATATTCACCCCTATCTTTCACTATGTCTGGACATCCTTAGACCACACCACCTCGTATTACATGGCTTGGATGATATCCTTTGGAAACTTTCCTTTTCTTATGGATGTTGGCCCAATAGGGCATTTTGTCTTTTTATTCAGCTTTGTATAGTATGCCATTGTAATGTCTTTGAGCTATTAGATGATATGCTAGGGGTTTTATGCATGCATTTGATAAAATTAATGATGAAATATGATTGACATTGCAATGATCCCTATGACTAATGAGCCCATGGAGGGCGAAGTTTTTGATGTGCAAGACCATGCCCGACGGACAGGTACCAAGTGGACCCGTACACATGGGGAGATGATTAGTTTGGACCTCCATGGGGCTGAAGATCCCATCAGATGGTTATGGGGACCTCATCAGGGGCAGAGACAGGACAGTGATTGGTCAAGCCTTTGCACGAGAGAAGAAGAAGGAAATTTTCATCCAGGATGCCTTGGCTAAGCCCAGCCCTAGGGGGTTGACCCACTGCAGGTGGAACGTGTCCCTATGATGACCCAGGATGTCCTCTAGAGGCCATTGACGTCACCTACAGCGCATGGCAGTTTGACAGGGAAGTTTGGCACGTGTGGAAGAGTTTGGAGGCCTAGAGAGGGCCAACGTTTGTCATCTAGTGCTATGATTTGCCCTAAAAAGGGCCAACGTCTCCCTCAAAGGGGCTAGACGTCTTGTTCATTGCTCATTTAGGGTTTTCTTTTAGCAGTTTAATGTAAAAAAGTATGATTTTTAATTATTAGCCTTGTCAGCTATTTTAATGACCTAATTTTAATTAAAGGTCATTGGATGATATATATTGAGGATGTTTTCCCTCATTTTGACACAACACAATTCACTCATACTTGTGAGGTCTGATTTTTGCGTCCGTCTAGGGTATATTTTCTTTCTAAGTGAGGCGCACTTGTTATTGGAAGGATATTTTTGGCATCTTTTGACATTTCTCTCCAAGGAAAGTTTACAACTAGGGTTCGCACATGCTTCCTTCATGATATGTAAGTGATTTTCTTGCAAAACTTCTTAATTGAATGGTTGTAGGTCTAATTTCTTGCATTTGCTTATTAAATTGCTGATTTGAAACCCTAGGTAACAAGCACACAAGTAGGTCATTGTTACATGTCCCCTTAGAGAGATATTTTTTAGCCATTGAAGAAGAGGGATTGAGCCTATCCTTTTCTACACTCGTCTTGCTTCTTCCCTTAAGCTAGCATTGAAGTTTATAGGTTGAAAGAGGGTGACGTCCTAGGCCTAGGTTATCTACACCTAGGGCCATCATCTTCTAGGGTTTGAAAGCCTTGTCTTTACAACACTTTCTCTCACCTCATCCCTTAAATTCATAATTTATGCTAGTCATTTTGCCAAGTTGACCTAAGGAAGGAGGAAAGAACACGAGGCCTTGCTTAAGCAACATCGGAGTGAGCCTCTTTCGCCTAGGGTTTTGATTCTAGGGCCCTGCCTTTGCAGCACTTTAGAACCCTTACCTCTAGTCTTTAAGTCTTCATCCTTTCAAGACCTTGTGCCCTTATCTTGTTTGACTCCATATACCCTAAGGCACTGATCTCTAGCCTCCAACGTTGAGGTCTTAGTGTACAAAACCACTCTCAAAACTCTAAATTTTGAAACCCTAACTAACAAACTAACCTAATTAGGGCTAACGTCACAGTTGGTTATCTCATCTTGACGCAGCAAAAGTTGAATATAAGAAACTGAGTGATGATTTGAAGCATTTATTGAGCAAATTGTTGATTGGATACATTGTTAGCTTGATCATCCTGATAGTTATTAATGAATTAATGCTTCTGCCATAGCTAATTGATAAAACGTTGACCTCATTGATATCTATTGTTTATACATTGCTTTTTAATTGTTATCAGATAGTTATTGAAGTACTAACCCATTGATTTATCACCTGCATATATATTGTGTTGCTATTGTCTTGTTCCGGGCATGTGTTTTCATTTGGGGCTACACTTCATTATTGGTTGTTTAGTCGGACTATCTGACCTAGGTGGTAACCTGTGAGGAGGAAACTTTGACCTTGCTTTATACCTTAGCCTCTTCAAAACCCCAAGTTGTCGGGGACGTCTCCCCCGGGCTAACCTCCCTAAACAAAAAGAACCTCCCCATTGAGGTGACATTGGGTGGGGAAGGTTCTTGTTACGCCAATTTGATCTCTATCCTTTAGCCTATGACCTAAACTACAAATTGTGCGATAACAGGTCCTAAACTAGTCAAAGAAGACATCATTATACTTGATGATAGGACCAGTCACATGTCGTGCCATGAGGTCAACCCACCTCTTCATTCTTGGATCCTATGGGGAATGTATACCCCACTCTACCTACAAGCATAAATATGGGACCCTCTCTAGGAAGAAGGACACCAAAATCGAACCGTATCCAAATTGTTTCAAGTCACCCTTCCTGCACTTGGTTACTTGTTTTTTCATGCTTCTGAGAACCCCATCGCACCAGTTGAAAACTCAGGGCTCCATACATTCCAGCGCATACTAGAAGTAGCTCTGAAGAGCCATATGGGGAGATGCACTCCCTGCCATGTGTGTGATAGTGTAGAGGACAGTCCATAGAGGCAAATCATGAATGTCTTTGATAGTGACTTTTTCGCTATGCTTCTAAGTACCGGGTATGCAATGCTCACTGATATAGTGAATCATAGGCTCACCACCTCCCCTACTACCTGTCAACGTAACTCGGCCCCCAAGGTGAGACAAGTCAGTCAAGAAGTATATATCCTCGATATCTATCACAAGAATGTGAGCCCCCACATGGAATACCTACCGGTCCACATCCCACATGTGAACTAAGTATTCGAGCAACCTCAATTGGGCCCTCATGCCCTGGATCTTGAAGAATTTTAACAGTCCACACTGTTAGAGGACATTTACCATTCCCGGGTCATTCCCAACAAAGTAATATTCATCCTCATGCTCTCTCTCTCGCCATTCCAACATTCTTACCACAGAAAACCTGTAATGGGACACAAAAGAGAGATTAACACCTTCATCTTTTCCTTGGAAAATTTTTTATTGTCAAATACATCTAAAAAGGATTTTTGATTCACGCACGTCACAAGCTATGACATTCGTATAGTGCGGAGTCGTCGCAGTAAATCCTTAAGGCCGACTGCGGTGACCCTGGGTCATCGCAGGGCATGATATAGGGCGCCTACAATGACCTCCATGCACGGGTACCCTTGAAAACTTAAAACAAAAAGCCATTTCTAACCAATGAAAAGAAAAAATTGATCCATGAAAATTTGAAGGAGGTGAAAATTACCTATTCTATGGAGACTGTTCACCGAATGATCAACCGTGCCTCCCGCAATCCGTAGTGGAAATTTGAGGTAAATAGGGGGTTTTGGAACAAAGTTTGGGTGGAGTAACAATAGAATAGTGAAATGAAGTTTTTACCAACTTTTATTAACTTTTTCACTTTTTTATTTTATATATTCCACCTAAACCCTAAAGTTCTAACGACATTGCAAGTGTTTGGTTTTTTGCAGATGAAAAACCTAAGAGTGAAATATTGAACAAGTTACGCCTTTTTGGTTTGCTTTTATACATTTGTCACATGTATAGATATTTAGAGTTTTTCAGGAAAAACTCTGAGCTTAGTTTTTGTTCTTTATCGTGCTCGTAAACCAATGAGAATGTAACCAAGTATACTTTTGTCACTTTTTTGTACTCGTAATGGTAACACGAAAAATGAAACCCATGGAGTATCCTTTGATCTCTTTTCATGCTCCATAAACACAAAAAGATTGTTGAGCGACCTTGTTCTTTTCACGCTCGTAAAAGTATTTGAAGAAAACATTTGATGGGTAGTAGGTTATCACTTTTTCGGTCTCATCAAATTAATTTATGAAAAAGGAACCAAGAGAGTTCTCATTAAGTGTTTTTCAGACTCTCTAAATATGAAAACCCCTGAGTTTTCTCTCTTTGGACTCGTTAAACAAGCATCGAAAGACCCATATGGGACCAAACCACTCCTTCTTAGGGTTCATTAAAAATACTCTGAGGGACTCATCCAAAGGATGAGCTTACATCAACAAGAATATGTTATCCTCCTCAAGCTTATGTAAAAATAAAGAGGTACTCGCCAGAAATGGTGGGGGAAAATTTGGGAAAGAAATGTGTCTCTGTATCCGTGTTAGTGGCAATAATAGTCACTCTTGAACATGAAACCCCCCTTCATCATTTGAATCCGGGTTGGTAAATCCATTTGTCTCTCATTTGACTATCATCATGTCCATATGTTGGGTCCTCCTTGAGTCAATGTTGCCAAGACCATTGTCGTTTCGTTCATATGTTCAAGAGAAGTCTAGCCTTAATGAGACTCCTATTGAGTCGGCCATATGTAGTTATAAATTTTCTACCATGTCAGCCTTCCCTGTGTCAGTTTCAAATCATTTCATACTCTAATCTACCTCAAATCTGTTACTCATTTCATGTCATTGATGGGGGATACATCAAGGCCCTCATGTGACGAGTCTTTTCCTGTCAACTTTAGCTCATCATCTAGGAACAAGACTTAGAAATCATTCAATACCTTAGAGCTTGCATGCCTCAATGGTAGGTTTCTTCACTTCCAACAGTGGGTTCACATCATTGACCCCTGATTGGAAGATTCTCTCAAGTGTTCAACTTCAACTCCTTTATTCACACTCATTAGATTGTACTGGGGTACCTTGGGATTCATTGACATCAATGGTTATTTCCCTCGCACTTGTTAACAGTTCTCATCATTGACTGGTAATCAAGTGGTTTCTACCATGTTCGACTTTAGCACTTGTAATCGCATAGTTAGATTCGTACTAAGGGACGACGAAAATGAAGACCCTGAGTCATACCATTATGTTCCAGGCTATGACGAAGCACCCATGATTTGTATTGATACATAGATCCACTTTGTATGTCTCATGGCTATGTCCGAATTTGAAATATTTAGAGCATAGATCCACAGTGTATTTTGGGTGGCTATGTCGATTCACGATGACATGGATCCACGGTGTATGTTTAGTGGCCATGACTCATTTGACACTTTGTAATCTGAGTATTGGAATGCCTACCTCAAAAAATGGTATATTATTATGTTGATGCTTGACTGTTTGCAAGTTCCTGACTGGTGCACTCTTTGTTTCCGACACACACATTCTACAAAGTATTTCGGCTGTCACGAGTTCCAACCTCATACTTTGGGGGGAATTATGTTACACATTATTTTGGTCATCTTAATGATCCATTGACAAAATGTGTTCATGTTCCCAAAAGAGCTTATCTTCATGAGAAAAGTGACTGGCTTTCTCTTCTAAAAAACCTTATTAAGGAGGGTCGTCGTAGGCTACACCATAAGCAGGGTGCAACGATGCATGGTCGTCACCCACTGCCCTAAAGTTGGTTTACGACTTCTCCACAGGCTTCTCTACAGCTAGGGTGCGACGATGTCTGAAGGCTAAGAAAAGGTTGAACTTCACGAAATTTCTAGAAGGGGATCTTATAGAAGATGAGGTGGCATCCGTATGGTTGGGATCCTACTCACTTCTCTGATTTCGTGGGATCATCCTAATATTTTCAAACATCTCTCTTTCTCCTATATAAAGAGGTATTTCTCATGGAAAAGACTAAGGTTGATTAAAGCAAGATTAATATTGAATAGGCTAAGAATTGGATGAGGAATTCTACTCCACTTCATACTTAAGAGCTTCATTTCAGTTTATCAAGTCATTGTGGATCTTCTTCATTCAAGGATTGGAGCAAGTGTGTGTGTTGGAGCAAAGGGTCATCGGAAGAGGACCTTGCAACATCAAGGATTTGGTTGTAATCTCCACTTTCATTATTTTATAATACAATGATATGTTTCTTTCCGATAAAACTTGCCTTGTTTTATTGTATGATTCCTTGATCACATGCATAAGCTCTCGTTGAGTATATTACATTGCTTTCACTTTGGTTGGCTTGTGTTCCCTTGCAGGTCCAATATCACAGGAGCATTGGAGTGGAGCTAGGACGACAACAACAACAAGAAGCGATATTTAAACGATATGTTTCCCATCTCTTGTTGGATAGTAAACTCAATGATTAGAGCTTAGGGGAAGCGTCATATTCTATTCTATTTTGTTCTAGATCTAGGTGGATATAGGGATATATGTTCATGTCCGCATTTACTGATAAGTCCCATAATAGTTGAAACAATGAATGTCAATGTTTGGGAAATGGAAGGAATGATTAATTTGATCAAAAATTCTATTTCAATTTTCATCTTTTTTACAATGACTTGGATGATCATTATCTGAGCAGGGTGGATGGATGATACTAGACAAGTGAGGTGACAGTACCCTCACTTCATTTCTAAATGAACTGAACTTTTGGTGGTCCAAAATTTTATTCGTGGGGAGGAATGACCAAGGTGGATTTTGACCGACAAAAAATGATGTTCTCAAATGTTGATGAAAAGGTCTCCATGTCGAAGATGTTGAGAGCTTTCCAACATAAATTTAACTGAATCAAATGGATGTCATATGAGAAAGTTATTGCATTTTGAATTTTTGGTCAAATGGGGAAAAAGGAGAACAAGAATGACACGTGGCATCACTAGAGACTGACATGTGGAAGTACGGACATGGAACATGGAAGTACATATAGGAAATTTGGCAGTACATACCTAAAAAGTGGTAGTATGGATGTTGAATGGACCATACAAATGTTGACGTGGCATCCTGACTGGGCAATACAGATGTTGATGTGGCAGAATGACATGCAAAGAAAACATTGCAGGCAGCTGACATGGTAGGCTAGTGTGGTGTTGACATGTCGGGCTGACTATACAAGTTGCGGGGCCACCATGTTTACCAATCATAGGTTGCCACGTGGCAACCCCAATTTTCTCAAAGGGAGATTATCTAGCTTGGGAATGTAGGGCAGGTGGATCGAACCCCCAACCTCTTTGACATCATTTCAATGGTTTAACACCACATCAAACATGTGTCTTATTTACTATGGGTGTAATTTTTTATTTAAATATTAAATATTTTAATGTTGGAGGAAAATTCAGTAGTGTGGTTTGAACCCCCCGACCTCCACGCAACGAACACCACAACTTTACCAATGGGCCACAAATATTATTTGTATAAGAAAGGAACACTACTAAATATAAAGTGTTTGTATATTATATGCCATGGAAAGGTTGGGAGGGTGGTTTGAACCCCCAAACTCTGTGCTACCAACAAACACTTTTAACCAATACACCAACATGTACCTCTTGGTATAGTAAGCGGGTAATAGTTTATTTGAATTGAAATATTTCCATAGCCCGAAAGATCCCAATAGGCGTAGGATTTGAACTCGCGACCTTTTTCTATTTAATAAAACATTTTTACCATTGAACTAAGTGTGTATATGTTGAAAGGATTCGACATAATTTATTTTTAAAGTGTTATTTATGTTGTAAAAGTTGGAGAATAAGAATTTCTAGGATTTTTTTAGTGTAGGAAGAGAAGGGAAAAATTTTCCCAGCTATGTTGCAACATTCCTAAAGAGGCCAAAGATAGATTTTCTGCAGGTTGGAGAACCATTTAATGTAATCAAGCATTTGACATCTTAATGGAGGGATCACTCATTGGAAGAAAACCTGAAGACGTAGCCTAGGATGGGTGAACTCTGTTATCAACTTGCTTGTGTCTTCTGTCTTTGATTTTTCTATTCATTTCTTCAATTCAACCTTTCAATTTGTTCATTAATTATTTTAGAAGTTTGAGCTAATTTAGTTCACATTTATAGTTTTCAAATTAAGTCAGTGTAATTTCGGATCACTTGGCCACATGCATGAGATATGCACACTCCTGGTGAGGAAACTGAGGTGAACATGCAATTGTTGGTGATAAAATCAAGGTTTCCATGCATGAGTGACCTCCACTAGTCTAACTAAGGTGTAAATGAATTTGAACTGAAGAGGGAAGGCGCCCTATTTTGTAGGAGGTGCCCTGATTTGTAGGGGAATATTCTCAAGAGAGAATATTCTCATCTATGGAAGCACCCTCAACCTTGGACTATCAACCTTAGGAAAAAAATTGCCTAGGTGAGTGTGTAATATCTCCAAAAACTACTATCCTGTTAATGTTTATGACATTATTATAGTTCTTTGTATTTCAATAGATAAGAGAAACATAAGAACAAGATCACTGAGAAATACACATTCACAAGAGACACAACATTTATCCTGGGAAACCCTCTAGGGGAAGAAAACCCAACAAAAACTTCCTTATCATAAATTGCCAATACAATGTCAAGAGATAACTCAAACCAATACATCTAGTCCTCTCCAAAAGATGCGCCACTCTTCTCCCTCTCTCTTTTACCGGTAACAGATCAGAACTTGTCTCTCAAACTGAGCAAGTGAGTTGTGTCCAAATGACACACTAGCCTCCTGTATTTATACAAGTTCTAGCACGTGTGAAGTGTCTCTTCACTAGCAGGGCTGACTTCTCAATCTGGGTGGGTAAACCCACCTTTATTATATTTCTGGGTCTCTTAATTAACTGTTGGGGCCAACTTCTTATTCTGCCTATTATAATTGTCTGTTGAAAGGGGATGTGGTCCTAATACAATTACCGACATGATTAATCCACAATGGGGATTAATCCTATGAATAAAATAACAATAATAATAAGAATACTCTTTGAAGTTACATTATTTCAACACTCCCCCTTAACAACAAGGGTATTCTTCAATAGCATCAGGCGAGAGAGGTCTACATCATCAGTGGCATTAGGAGGACAATATCGTCAATATCATCTTGAAACATTGGCTAGCACATTTACGAGTCATCGGAAGTTTTCTTCATCGACAACATCATCATTCTCAAAATAATTCCATCATCATCTGCATCAAAATGTATCAGTAAAAATGATACCTCATCACAGCATTAGGCTAGCACATCGAAGTACTACACTAGCTCAATGTCACAGCTACTAAGCTGGTAGCTCAGTGTCAGTCACATCTTGCTTTACGTCTAACAACTAGGTCAGAAGAAAGGTATATGTGTATCATCTTTATTTACGTCTAACAATTGGGTCAGAAGCAAGGAACACATCAACATCTCACTCTACGTCTAACAACGAGGTCAGAAGCGAGGAATCATCTTGCGTTATGTCTAACAACTAGGTCAGAAGCAAGGAACACATCAACATCTCGCTTTACATCTAACAATGAGGTCAGAAGCGAGGAATCATCTTGCTTTACGTCTAACAACTAGGTCAGAAGCAAGGAATCACACATCATCTCGCTTTACGTCTAACAATGAGGTCAGAAGCGAGGAATCATCATCATCTTGCTTTATGTCTAACAACTAGGTCAGAAGCAAGTAATCACACAACGTCTTGCTTTACGTCTAACAGCGAGGTCAGAAACAATGACTCATCTTGCTTTACATCTAACAGCAAGGTTAGAAGCAAGGAACACACAACGTCTTATTTTAAGTCTAACAGAGAGGTCAGAAGCAATGACTCATCTTTCTTTACGTCTAACAACGAGGTTAGAAGAAAGGAACACACAACGTCTTTCTTTACGTCTAACAGCAAGGTCAGAAGCAATGAATCATCTTGCTTTACGTCTAACAGCGAGGTCAGAAGCAAGGAATAAATATATACTCCCCCTTTCAGGGAGGGTCCTTTCGGACTATACCAAACTTATCTCGAAAGTGTTCAAACTTTACACGAGATAGAGGTTTGGTCAACACATCAGCAACCTGTTCATCCGTGCTAATGTACTGGAGCTTCAAGGCTCCTCTCTATACCATGTCGCAGATGAAATGATAGCGGATCTCTATGTGCTTCAACCTGTCGTGTAATAAGGGATTCTCTGTTATCTTTATGCAGCTCTGGTTGTCACATAGAATCACGGTTGCTCTCATCTCCAAGTCAAATAGGCCAGTCAGAAAACTTTCAAATCCATATAGCTTTGCAGCTAGCAGAACATGCGACAATGTACTATGCTTCCGCTATGCTGAGAGAAATATTGGATTGCTTCCTACTCTGCCACGAGATCATGGCTGATCCCAAACTAAAATAGCATCTGGAAGTTCTTTTTCTGTCAGCAACACTTCCTGCCCAATCTGCATCAGTGTATCCACTCAATGTAAAGTTATGATCTCCATCATAGCTGAGACCATAATCCATTGTACCTTTAAGGTACCTCATCACATGTTTTGCAGCCACTAGGTGAACACGTCTGGGCTCTACCAGAAACTGAATCAAGGTGTTCACTACAAAACAGATGTTTGGTCTGGTGTTCGTCAGGTACATCAGCGATCCAATAATCTGTCTATATAGTGTGGCATCTATCAAGTCTGATAAAGTATCAACCAACAGCTTCAGCTTTGCTTCCATGGGTGTATTCATGGGCTTTCATTCTAGCATGTCGAATCTCTTTAAGATTTTAACCGTGTACTTACCTTGGTTAAGGAAGATCCTTTCTAGACTCTGTCATACCTCAAGACCTAAGAAGTAGTGCATTAGGCCAAGGTCTTTCATTTCAAATTCTGCGGCAAGTCTCTATTTACATTCAGCGATTAGATTTTCTTCTTCAGTTAAGAATAAGTCATCCACATGCATTAGTAAGATTACTGGTTCATTATCCATAATTTTGAAGTAGAGATTTGAGTCTGCTTTACTCTTGGTAAAGCCTAAGCTCGTCAAGAAACTGTCTATACGGCCATACCAAGCTCTGGGAGCTTGCTTCAATCCGTATAAGTCTTTCTTCAATCTACAGACATGAGACTTCCTGTCTTATACCTCAAATCCTTGAGGCTGCTCTATATACACTTCCTCTTCGATGACCCCGTTTAGGAAAGTTGTCTTCACGTCCATCTGGTGCAGCTTCAATTTCATCTTAGTTGCAAGAGCTATGATGGTCCTAGTCGAAGTGTATCTGGCTACAGGAGAGAATGTCTCTTCATAGTCAATGCCTTCCTTCTGGGAAAATCCATGAGCGACAAATCTTGCTTTATACTTCTCAACACTTCCATTTGCAGCATGTTTTATTTTGAAGAGCCATCTATAGGATACCCCATCTTTATTCTTCAATCTAGAAACTATTTCCCATACTTCGTTCTTCATTATGGATTGGTATTCCTCTGTCATGGTATCTTCCCATTCCTTCTTTTGAATGGTTTTCTCAAAGAAGGTTGGCTCTTCATCTAGTATATTACACATCAAAGTTGTGTCACTGGAGAATGGCTTTGGTCTTTTCACCTGTCTCGAGGTTCCTTCTGGAACACCATACTTCTCTCCATCTTGAATAAGCTCTCTTGCCCAAGCAGGCTTTATTTTATGGGAGAAGGTCATTTGAGGAGGTTCTTGAACTTCTGTTATATCATGGTCTTCAGGAGTCTCCTCATTAGGGGAATTTACGACTTCCCTTACAGGTTTTACAACTCTAAAAACTTCCCTCACAGATTCTGTAATCCTGGGATTTACAGGTTCCTCTTCGTATACTTCTTCAAGCTAGCATCTTCTTGATTTCTTAAGTGTTGCTTCTTCATCAAAGGTCACATCCCTGCTGATTTCAATATGGTGATGACCAAGTATGTAGATTCTGAAGGCCTTGGAGACCTCACAGTATCCCACAAATATTCCCTTCTTTCCAGAGGGTTCCAGCTTGTTTCTCTTCTCTTTCGGAGTGTGTATGAATACTGGGCAGCCAAATATTTTTAGATGGCTTACCTCTGGTTTCTTTCCAGTAAACATCTCTTATGGGGTCTTGAACCCGAGTGTGCTATGGGATAATCAATTCTGCACATAAACAGCTTCCATTGTTTCTTATGCCCATAAGCACATAGGAAGATCTTGATCATGGATCATAGTCTTCACAGCTTCCAGTATGGTTATGTTCTTCCGTTCAGCTACACCGTTTTGTTGGGGATCTTGATCCCAACATCTTTGCAGATATTCACGAACTCTTTTGAGGTATATTCTCCTCCATTATATGACCTGAGTATCTTAATCTTCCTTATAGAAAAGTTTTCTATCAAGGCTTTGAATTCCTTGATCTTGCTGAACACTTCAAATATATCCAGGTCTTTTACGAGAATAATCGTTAATGAATGATACATAGTATACATACCCATTAATGGAGGATGATGGCATTGGGACACACACGTTTGAATGAATGAGTTCCAATACTCCTTCTTCTTTGTTGTCCCTCTTTGGAAAAGGGTTCTTGATATTCTTCCCTTGCGCACATCCATTGCATATGCCTTCTTGATCAACCTTGAGTTCTGGTAAACTTGTGATAGCTTTGCATATGTATGGTAGCGCCTTGTAGTTGATGTGAGCTAATCTTCTAGAGTTCACATGAATTCTTCAATAGCATGGGTCATGGAAGATTCTAAGTGACCCACCTTCTTCTTTTCCACTAATGATTGCTTCATTTATGATCTCTCCTTTAGCACGTTTCCTTCTGCAACCTTCGCTATAGCTTCCTCATGTGACCTGGAGCAAGGTAAACAAAACAACAAGCAAGAGTAATATCCTTCTAATAATATAAAGCAATAGCACGAACAATCATCACAATAGCTCCTTTAGAGCTATCACTTATAATTTATCTGAAGCAGAGATTAAAGGTAAGGAATACAGTACGAAATGAGGTCAACACTCTCATAGTGTTGTGACCAAGCATTCTTCCATGGCAATCTGAAAATAACACACGAGGATTCTCCTAAAGGAGGTATTAGTTGTATCGGGCAAAGTATTTACCTTTATATGCTCACATGCTATCAAGTATAATACTTTACGACGATTGATATCTCAACTATATTCATCAGCTTGTCATGTGTACCTTTTAATCTTGATTAATCAAACCTGGAGCCTTGTCCTCAAGAGTGAGTGCTTGCTTTTCTTCCAGATCTCCTTCACTCAAGTGACGAGTGCTTTCTTCAACATGTATGTTGTACTAAGAAAATATGCTATCTTGATAGAAGGTTAGGTTAGAGGATAAGCTCTATGATCAGCGTTTAATTCTTCTAATAATTTGATCATAGCTTCAACATGCAACATTGATCAAGATAATTTCATAACAAATAGATGCATATTAGAATAATCACACCTGGGTTGCATCATTCCTCTAAATGTGTTGGATCTTGAGATCCTTCTGGATCTTATGGTAAGAGATCCCTTCTCCTGCAAATACTCTTTAGGGTTTAACCATTAAACATATGTGAGTACATACCTCTGATGGCATTTGCACGTAGTGGCTCCATCTGGTAGCAGTGGTAATCATTACCACATCTTAAGAAAACTTCAAGGGTGATTGCAACTGGTTCTGCGGCTGCAACTGCAACTGGTACTGCAAGTGCAACTGGTTCTGAGACTGCAACTGCAACTGCAACTTAGGGTTTTATGAGGAAACCCTAATTTTTCAAACTTTGAATTTTGAAATTCTGATCTAGGGGATAGATGCGCTGAGCTGAGATGAGTTAGTTGGTGTAGTCGGAATTTCGAAAATCTAACTTTTACCCCCTCAAACTTGATCTGTGGATTTCTGGACTAGTGCTTCTGGTTTTC
Source organism: Picea engelmannii (assembly GCA_009831015.1). Taxonomy (NCBI): domain Eukaryota; kingdom Viridiplantae; phylum Streptophyta; class Pinopsida; order Pinales; family Pinaceae; genus Picea; species Picea engelmannii. The sequence continues at coordinate 1,033,099 of ML779961.1, forward strand.
TGGTACTTCTAGTACTCTGGTACTTCTGGTACTCTGGTTTTCTGGTTTTCTGGTACTTTGTGAAACTAGGGTTTCACTTTCTGGGAGATCCAGCCACTGAAAAGGTGCGCTGAAGGTGCAAAAATGATCCTTAGGGGAGGGCGCAACTTTCTAGGTGGTTTTGGAGCTGAAAAGCTTCACCAATAAAAATCCCTAATTTTCATGTCCGGTAACAGTGACGTTTTTCTCTTGCGAAATATGCTTCCTTCAGGTTGGCTCTGAAACCATGTTAATGTTTATGCCATTATTATAGTTCTTTTCATTTCAATAGATAAGAGCAACATAAGAACAAGATCACTGAGAAATACACATTCACAAGAGACACAACATTTATCCTGGGAAACCCTCTAGGGGAAGAAAACCCAGCAAAAACTTCCTTATCATAAATTGTCAATACAATGTCAAGAGATAACTCAAACCAATACAGATAGTCCTCTCCAAAAGATGTGCCACTCTTCTCCCTCTCTCTTTTGTCGGTAACAGATCAGAACTTGTCTCTGAAACTAAGCAAGTGAGTTGTGTTCAAATGAGGCACTAACCTCCTGTATTTATACAAGTTCTGGCATGTGTGAAGTGTCTCTTCACTGGCAGGGTCAACTTCTCAATCTGGGTGGGTAAACCCACCTTTATTATATTTATGGGTCTCTTAATTAACTGCTGGGGCCGATTTCTTATTCTGCCTATTATAATTGTCTGTTAACCAATCCACAAAAGGGGATTTGGTCCTAATACAATTACCGACATGATTAATCCACAATGGGGATTAATCCTATGAATAAAATAACAATAATAATAAGAATACTCTTTGCAGTTACATTATTTCAACATATCCAACCTTGTTTAGGGATGCACATACAGATGTAAGTGCATGCAAGGTCTGTCAGTTGAGTGATGGTAAAGAAAATAAATCCTCCATCCCTTTACATACAGTAACAATTTTTGGACATTTCGAGCAATGGGGGATAGATGTCATAGGAGAAATCAATCCAAATTCTTCCAAATAGAAAAATTACATACTAACTGCAACAAATTACTTCACCCTATGGTATGAATCTATTACCTAAATTAATGAAAAGATGGTTATCCATTTCCTAGAACAACACCTAATTACCAGATTCGAGGTACCATCTGTCATTGTGTTTGACAATGCTTCTTAATTCTCATCTACCCTCCTGATTGATTTTTCACTAGAAAAAGAGATCATACTAAGGTATTTTTCTAATTACTACTCACAAGGAAACAATGTAGCAGAATCTACAAACAAAAATCTGATCAGAATCCTAAAAAATACATTCACAGAAAATCACAAGAACTAGCACAATGCTCTATACAACACACTTTGGGTTGACAGAGTAACCTCTAAAGAATCCCTGGGGAATTCTCCATATTTTCTAGTTTATGGGAAAGAAGCCATTTTACTAACCAATATATATATATTCTCTACAACTCTCCCAGGCCTCTAGAGGTCACTCACTTTCAAGCATGCAACAACGTATTGACACACTCCTTATGCTAAAAGAAGAAAGAGAAAGGGCTACGTAGAAATTCGCAGCTCATCAGCAGTTGGTAAAGTAATGGTTTGACAAACACAAAGTTGGAGATAAAAATTTCAATGTGGTAGTTCTTGTATTGAAATGGAATAAGGTAAGTGAACCAAAAGGGAAGCATTCTAATTTTCAAAGCTTTTGGCTTGTCCCCACCATGTCGCTGAGAAAATTGGGGTTGGCATGTACCGATTGCAAAACCTAGGGGTTGAATTAGATTCTCTCCCTGTAAATTACGAAATCCTAAAAATATTCTTTACCTTTCTCAGGGTAAGCAACTTTGTACCATAGAGTTCATTTTTTTCTTTGTTTTTTTCTTCTTCATTTTAGTTTTTTTAGTGGTATGCTTTTCATTTTATTTATTGTTTCTAGTTAAATTTTTTAGCTAGGTCATGAAAATAATGTTGATTATTAGCTCCTAGTCAGTCATGGAGAGACAAACACTCTTATTCCAAACCTTGATTATATGAAGTGAAAGTAAGGGGAATTCATTCAGTGAAAGATATAAATATATTAATTATTTACACTTCTGTATGCATAGTATATGGGGAATGAACATATTGTATGTCTTGTGGTTTAGAAGTTCTGGAGGGAATAATGGAAATTAAGGAGAGTATGAACCATGTCTTTCAGAAAAACTAATAAGGATCTCACCTTTCCTTAGTGAGAATGTTATGGAAAATCCTAATTGTTGGGGTGCTTTCCTTAAAGAAACACATATACTTCTCCCTAGCTCATTCCTGGTCCTATAAATGTCCTCACCAAAATATATCCAGTAATGGATACATTTTTGTCGTAAATATCTTTAAAAAAAAAAAATGGTGTAGGGGGAGACATATTTTAATAAGAGAATGATGATGTTAGGAAGGGTATGCATATATCTATGTTGGGGCTATGGATGCTTGTTGGAAGCGGAGCAATATATGTGATATCGAGGTGACTTCGTTGGGGCTATGGAAGCTCGTTGATAGTGAAGCAACACTGGAAGGAGGTTTCAAGTGCTTAGAGGTTGGAAACATTATTTTCTCCTATCAATGGTGATATTATATCTAGTTTTTCTTGTTGGGAACTGGATCATTGGTTCAAGATAAAGAGGTCGGAAGTTAGGAAAATCCCCACAACCAGACATGGTTGGTTGTTCCCTAGATCATATGCATACAAACTTATAAAAGGTTTTTGGGTTTTTATTTAGATTGAAGTCTTCTCCTGTAATGACTATATCATTACATCTAAGGTAAAGGTCAGAGATTCTGGTTTCGCCTAGTGAATTTCTATTTGTTGAGACCTCAACACACCCTTTGAAATATCAAGCATTTCAATGGGTACCACTTTCTTTTTTTTATCTCCTTTATGATTAGTTTAGCTTTCTTTCACTTTTTTTATGCATTTCTCTATGATCTCTCTAGGTAATTTGTGCTTCAATTTTGAAAAAATATTTCCCCCGGATATAATAGTGCATCTAACTTCCTAATTTGAGTAGAAAGGGGGTTGGGAGTTAAGAATTCGTGAGAAAAACGCAGAATATCCCATAAGAATCTTGTTTTCCCCGATCCAGATAGGCATTTGGTCGGCACCGATTGTGCATTGAGTGTCGGCAAGACATTTTTACACAAGAGTGGAGATAGGTGAGAAATCTCACCGATCGACGATGAGGTTCAGTCATCGACGTCGATTGAAATCTCTTGCGGAGTATAAAGGAACCCTAAATATCATCGACGCTGATAGAGCCGTAGTAAAATAAAATATTCTGAGACGTCCAATGTAAACGCTTGATGAATATTGACCTTGGTAGATAAGACAAGATTCAATTGACTTTGATAAACCAAGGAGCCATGTCATACTGCCACACTACCTGCCACATGGAATTTTGTACCAGCCATGTCACATGCCACATCACTAAATACACCTCACCCTTTGCCATCTTAGACTGCTACATCAGATACCATGATAACTCACACATCACACAATACATCAGATATGTATGGTTTCCTCAATTGTCATCGGGCATGGGGGGTTTTGTTTGGATGTGTGACACATCAACACTTCAATTTCACTGTTGTCGATGAGCACATCGGTCATCAACGAATTTATATTACATGTTTCAAGTGTTTGGAATAAAATATTTCCGCTGATCACCAATGTGCTATTAGCGTCGATCGTTCATGTTTCAAAAATAAACTATGCGCTCACACTTATTTCTGTTGATGGTCGATCTCCAAAAAAAATCACTTTGGATCGCAATCGTTCATATTGTGATTAATTTTAATCTCTGTCATTGAAACTTTTAACGTAATATTGGCCTCTCATAGGTTCCGTACCTATTATTCACCCCTATACATGGCTATGTCATCATTCCCTTAACTAGTCATACCTCACCACCTCATATTTTGTACTTTCATCTAACATTTTAGTTGACACATCATATGCCACATCATGGTAGCGGTCCATTTGTCTTGACATGTCACCATTCAATAACCAACACTGTGTGCCAATGAAAAAGGTGGTTTTATATAAATTTTTGTCAAGGTTAGCGACAAATGTTACAAGAAATCCGGTTCAAAAGGGTCGATGGTCTCAAATCACAGATCCTCGATTAGAAAAGACATTGTGCACCAAAAAAGACCGTTTTTTGAACTCACTGATGAATTGAGGAACATACGTTCATGTCGTCATGCGAAAAAATGGTTTAATTTCAAGTGTGGCACGTAAATGGGTGCATTTAGACCTAAATATATACGCAATCTTGTTGTACTCTGGTGTTTAATGGTTAGATTTGGTTGCTAGAGAACTAGAATATATGTGCATAAACAATTTTATTTTGTATTTTTCTATCAACTGTGTGAAGAAAAGCTTGTGCAACAAAAAAAAATCTGCATTGAAGAGTTGTGTGCTGCTACTGTATCTTTGCTAACTCGGGACGTCTTGTGTTTCAAAACTGGTAATCCTTAGCGTTAATTTCTCTAATTATTATTAGATGCACTTTCAACATGAATACTTTTTGTGGACCTTAGGAAATGCAAATGAATTATAGTCTGATTATTGTTCGTTTTGTAAGAAAAATCCACCTTAGAGGAGTGTCGCTCGACAGTCTCCAAAAACAACCAAATGGAAAGGAACCCAGTTGGGTGAAGCATCAAACCCCATGCCCACTGAAGGAGAAAAAAATACGCCCAAAGTAGAGCATGTAATCCAATTTATGTTGAAGAAGGTCTTCATCCATCCACCATTGTACAAATATATGAAGCTAAGAACTAGAACCAAGGTATCGCTTCCCTCCTAGAATGAATTATTTAACAAATTTAATAATTCAAACTACCCAAAGTTCACACCTCATAGTGACATAAATATTAGAGCCAAAGACGACCAGGTTTTCCCCAACAACAGTCATTCTCTGCTACACATGGTCGTTGCTAGTCCCCTTTTCCTACCTTGCATGGAATCTTTGGAATGGATTATAAGTCAAATTGATGCTGTAAAATTCTCTATCAGTGACGAACAAGGGAAGTGCATAGAAATTTTCCTACCTGGGGAAATTAGCAAACATTACAAGCTCTGGGAGCCAAAATTCATATTGAATAATGATTTTTTGGTATATTTTCATGTAAATCATGATGTGATAAATATGGTGGTGTATTGGTGGAAAGAGAATAAGAAGTTTATCAATCGAACTTCAGTTTGGTATAGAGTGACAAGTTCGAGAGAACCCTACATGTATTTAATGTCCCTACTCTATAGAATGTATGGTGAAAATGATTGTTCCAGGTTCACCGAGGCCTGGATTCCCTTAGCTTACATTGTGGTAATGTCGGGAGGTATTTTCAACTATGGTTCCATCGTAGAAAAGAAACTCAACACCGGAATAGATCAAGCACATAACCATGAACCAGGTGAAGTACCTTTATTCTACATGGATTCTTACTTATTGGATGTGGTATGTGCAAGGAATGTATTTTTAGAAATGAATTTGAGTTGGCATGTGTCTAATTTTCCTGTGCATGTATACTTTAGTATTTTATGAGAGAATATATATAGGAATTCATATCCCATGATCTATGATTTACTCTTAGCCAAACTATATTTCAGTATTTTCCATCAAGAAAGGCTTTCCACGCAAGCTAAGAGGATCATACCCCTTATTAGCAATTGGTATCTTGAAGAGAAGTGCACTTACTTTAGGATTTTTGGGGCCACCAGGGCCCCACATTTATTATCAACTTATGTACCAGATAGATTGGACCTAGGAGAAATTTGTTATTAGAGTATTTTGCAAGGGTTCAATGACTTCTTGGTCAAAGATAAGAAGATAGTATTTATCTCGTACGAATTTCAATGGGTTATTACTTTATCAAATATACCACACAAACAAGACAAGAGGGTCTACTTCACTTGAAATACAAGTTCATGATTGGGTGATACCAAAAACATGATCCAAAAGGGTTAGTTTTGAAGCACTCTAAACAAGTAATGATGTATTGTCCCTATGCTCATGACAAGTTTGATGATGAGGTATTTACAAAGAATTCCCATAGTTGGGATGAAGTCATTCAGATAAAATCCCAACCCGAATTTACTGTCCTTAAAACCGTATCTATGGATGAGCATGTAGAGCTCATCAATCAAACTCCCAAGGATTCCATCTGAGGAGTGGCACCTGAGAGAGATAATGAAGAGGTTAGAAGAGCGAAAGAAGCTAGATTGAAAGTAGAGGTCGAACGTGCATCTCATGAGGAAGAGCAAAATAGGGTAGCGCAAGAGCTAGAACAATAGAGAAAAGTTGAGGAAGAACTAAGGAGGAAAGAAAAAGAGCAGGAAACCCAAGGGGAATTAACACAAGGAGAGGCCAGTTCATAACCATAACATGAAAAAGGGGAGATAGAAGGAGGCAAACCAGAGTCAGTGATATCAATTGATCTTTTGAAGGATATGCCTACCACAAGGATTCATTCTCATAACATTGTAGAGATTACTAAGGATGATGATGATGATGATGATATGGAGGCATTCAAGGTTCCAATTATGGATGAGTCCAATCCATACCAGAGGAGATCACTTTCAATCGATTCACAACTAGGAGGAACACCATTAGATACAAATGTTGTGGAGAAAGTTCCAACGCTGGATGTAGAGGTGTCATATCCACTCAAAGAATAAAAGACATAAGAAATTGATGCATGAAAGGAGAGTGAAGAAAAAAACATATATGACACAACACCTGATCAAGAAAATATTGAAAAAGAAAGAGAGCCTGAACAACAATAGAAAAATACCACATATGAATCTGGGCAAACAAAATAATAGATCAGCACCCCAACAAATGAGGAGGCAAGGAGTGATCCGTCCAATACCTATTTTTCTGAGGATGGATCACAACAGACAATGTCAACTGAAAATAAACTAGATGATATATCATCCCCAAAACAAATTACTGATGTATCTATAGGAGAAGGAGTTGAGAAAACTAGCAAGATAGACCAACTCCCTGAAGAGCCAAGCATTGAGCAAATGATAGACAAGGAAGTGGAGGAACTGGGAAGACATATATCAACAATGGATAAGGGAAAAAAATCTTGTCTTAGAACACTTTCACCACCCCAGGAAGCATGGGAAATATGTTGGCATGGGGTGACTAAACAATACCAGAGCCCTTGGGTGAAGTAGTCAATATTGAATCAATAGTGTTAGAGTTTCCTTATTTACAGAGAATTAGAGTTACTATTTTCATTTTACTTCATTACCATTAGCACATATATATATATCATGTATTGAGAAATAGCAACATAAACAAGAGACAAAAAGAACACAAGAGATTTATCCCGGGAAAATCCCAAATGGGGGAAAAACCCATCAACCTTTCTTAGATAGATTTCATTCATAAAGAAAGTCCAAATAGATAAAACCTAGCTCAAAGGATAGCTCAACCAAAAATACCACCACAACTACAACAAAAACACTATACCAAGGTAGTGCACCTCCTCAAGGAGTAGCACACAAGAGAGAGATACCAAACGACTGAACAAGAAGAAACTATGTTACTGCAGCAACGGTGTCACCTTCTCCAAACTTGCACCTTACTTCTGTGTAGATGAGAGAGTTTGAGTGAGTGAACAAATTAGCTAAGGCACCTCCTTATTTATAGTATTCATTTCCTTCTATTTGGTTCGACTTCTATTATGGGAAGGTGTCTTTTCATTATTCTTTATTCTTTTGGGTCGAATTCTCTTCTGAGGTATTTCAACATCTATCCAATGGATCTCTTTCTTCCAAAATCTTCTTTGCATCTAAGAAAGGTCATCTAGGAGGGAAATATCCTCCCGCAGCTACCAAACATCAACACTCCCTTTTAGCTAGGGAGGTAGCTTTCACAATGTCTTCATCTAGTAGTCCACTGACTATTCTGTAATTAGTTGGCAGCACACAACTTCCACAATGCCATCGATAACTCAAATCATTTGTCACGGTCTCTGTAATCAAGTAGAACTCAAATACTCCCAAAGTGAACTGGTAGTCTCCATGGCAATCAGCTAGTAGTGCACAACTACTACAATGCCATCTAGTAGAATAGGAATGTGTCGATCCATAGTAGTACACAACTACTATTCGGTGGTACACAAACACTCTAAGTAGCATACAACTACTATCTAGATACAAAATGTCTTTCTCCTGCAATCAACTAATAGCTACACAAGCTACCACCATGAAATCCAACAATCTCTATGATTATGAAGCAATCAACTAGTAGCACACAAATACTACCATTCCATCATCCATAATCATAGTCTGCAACCTCCATGACTATGCAACAATCAACTAGTTGCACACAACTACTACAATTCCATCAACCATATTCATTTGTATGACTATGCAACAATCAAATAGTATCACAGAACTGCTACAATGCCATCATCCATAGTCATACCTATGATTATACAACAATCAACTAGTAGCACACAGCTACTACAATGCCAACATCCATAGTTATAGTCTCATCCAGTAGAACGAAGCTACTCCCATAGTCGTCATGACTATGCATGTGATGCTTCTTCTCTCATTAGGTCCGACAATGCATTACCCCCTCAATCACCTCACATGACTGATCTAGGGAACCCTTGGCCAGAGAAGTTAGATGACATGACAAGAAAACAACACACCTGCCTCTCAACGAGGGTGGACATTCTGTATCACGCCAAACTTGTCTCTGGAGCACCTCGAGTCTTTTTCACTCCTAGTCAAATAAACATGACTAATAGGAGAAATATTGTGCCTGGGCCATTCACCACTAGCCAAGTCAACATGGCTAATCCTGCGAGTGAATGTATCATTCTCCCTTGGTCAAATCAGCATGACCAATCCAAAAGAATGTCTTCCCGATGCTACTCATTTTTCCATCTCCTTGGACAAAATCTTGGTGAGAATGTTCACTATTTTCTCATCTATGGATGTGTACTGGATCTTCATTGCCCCCTTCTGCATCATGTCTCAGATGACTTCATGCAATAAACTTTCAAAGCCACACTGCTTCATGGATTACAATACTGGCTTCTATATACCCTGCCTCTGTTGTACTGAGTGCCATTGACATTTTCTTCCTTCTCAACTATGAGATCAAACTGATCCCAAACTGAAGCAACATCCAGAAGTACTCTTCTTATCCACTGCACTCCTTGCTCAGTCAGAGTCTGTATATCCATGCAGCTTCACATCTCGATCCGAGGAATATCTCAATCCACCATGTGTTATTCACTGCAAAGAATATGTCTGGTCCAGTATTAACCAGGTACATCAAGGATCCAATCAGTTGTGTGTATATGGTGGGATCCCCCAAATATGAATATGAATAACTCAAGAGCTTCAGATTTATTGTCATGGGTGTGGTCATGGACTTGCATTCCATCATTCTGAATCTCTGCAGGATCTCAATAGTATATTTTCCTTGGGTAAGGAAAATATCATATGATCTTTGCCACACCTCCAATCCCAAGAAGTAATGCATCATACCTAGATCCTTCATCTCGAACTATGAAGTGAGCTCCCTCTTGCACCCAACTATGAGCTTCTCATATTCTATTAGAAATAGGCCATCCACGTGTAGGATCAATGGGAAACCATCCCCAAGATCATCAAATAATTTTCTGATCTAGCATATCATGCCCTGGGTTACTGCTTAGGCCCATACAAAGACTTCTTCAATCTGCAGACATGAGACTCCTTCTCATGTATCTTGTGGTCTCTCTATGTACACTTCTTATGGATAATGGAGCAAGTGTCTCATCATAATATTCTCCCTCTTGATGGGAGAATCCTTAGGCCACAAATCAAGCTTTGTACATATCTATGCTACCATCTGCAACATGCTTGATATTGTAGATCAACTTGGAAGTCACTGATGACTTCCCTTCTGGTATCATAATCAAGGCAAGAATCCATATCCTAGTCCTTCTGATTGTCTTCCTTCTCTATAAGTGAAACAAGGAAATCCTCCCAGGATGTCTCATATCTCCTTGAAGCCTCTAAAGTTTCAATCTAGTTTCTTGTCTCTTAATCCTGGAATACGTTTCTCTCTCCCATCTGGATCTGAGGAGGAATACTTTCTGAATGAAAGTCTCTAAGCAATTGACTCTTTGATTGATCCGGATTATTTTCGGCATGAAATGAGATCGGAGATATAATAAAGAAATGCACAGAGATATCAAAGATATTCAATAATATAACATAAATTTATCATATATGCAACCATAAAAATAGATATACAGTAATACACAATTTCTATTAATGAAAGAAATGTACAGAGACTGTAAAAATACAGAGTGAAAGACTTGCTAGAATGGTGGCAGCTTATCTCTGAGAAGAGATGTGACGGCTACTCGCATTCGCAAGAAGATGA
>ML779961.1:1044395-1056627 GCA_009831015.1 Picea engelmannii
ATGACCTGAAGAGTGATCAACTGAACTAGAGGGATTTGTACAGTCATCTTCAGAGCCTTCTACTCTTATAAGTTCTCTCCATATGAGATATTATGTATCTGCAAAAGTACCCTTCTTTCTAGAAGGTTCTGACTTCATCCTCCTTCCTTTGTTATATGGATGTGTACGGTCGTTTACACAACTCTATGTCTGGATAGTTTGTTCCATGCATCAGCTAGATACCATCTAATATGTTTCCTCTTTCAACCGTCACTATAACTCCCTCTCAGAGCTATCACCTATGACTTGCCCGAAACAAGAGAAACAACAAGGGAAAACAACAGACAAGAATAATACTCTTATAATAAGAACAATAATAAAAATAAGAACGGGAACAATCGTCACCGTAGCTCCTTCTTAGAGATATCACTTGTGACCTTCCTAAAACAAGAGTAAAAAAAAATACAATAATATGAATAAAACTTTTCAACACTCTTCCATTGTTGTGACCAATCATTCTTCCATGGTAACCTGCCCGGAACAAGAACAAAATACAACATCTCCTAGAAGAGATCAAATTCATCTTCCAAACAAGTGCATCATTAATTCAGAACAATAAGCATTTATTGATATGAAAATCATACCAATACATAACAATAGCAATAATAGAACTCTAAAAATTGTTATTCTAATTTAAACTGCAATGATATAAAATATCAAACCTGATATGAAAACATGGAGTTTTAGTTGATGTTGACTTATTTGAGTTGTTCTCTATTGTAGGAGACATCATCACTACTACCTCCAACTCTTTGGCTTCCTCTGAGTGTGCTAGATCTAAGATCCTTAATCGAGTATGTCAAGATCCTCTTGACCTTATTCTTCCTGAACTTTGCTTTGGAGTCTTCTTCTTCTTGTTCTAGAAGTATCTTATTGACATGATCCAATAGCTCATTCTCTTCTAGAATGCTTCCAGGATCTAAATTTATCTTCTTCATCTAATATATCCTCAACTCTCATACTGGTTGACATTTTCATCGATAGAAACCCTAGCACTAAAAAACCTTGATTTTTCAAACTTCACCAAACTGCATGTTGAAGGTTTCAGGGGGTGCGCTAGGTTAGGGCACACTGCTCTGTGAAGGAATTATCCCCAATGTCCTTGGGATAGTGCTCAAAAATTATTGTAGCTGCAAGGTGTTGTTGTAGCGATCTTCCTTCCAGTGGTCAAACTGCTCTGAAGGTAACTAGCTCTGATTCCATGTTAGAGTTTCCTTATTTATATAGCATTAGAGTTACTAGTGTTCTTTTACTTCATTACCATTAGCATATATATATATATATATCATGTACTGAGCAGTAACAAGATAAACAAGAGACAAAAAGAACACAAGATATTTATCCTGGGAACACCCCAAATGGGAGAAAAACCCATCAACCTTTCTTAGATAGATTCCCTTCACAAAGCAAGTCCAAATAGATAAACCCTATCTCAAAGGCTAGCTCAACTAGAAATACCACCACAACTACAACAACAACACTACAACAAGGTAGCACACCTCCTCAAGGAGTAGCGCACAAGAGAGAGATACCAAAAGACTGAACACGAAGAAACTTTGTTATTGCAACAAATACATCACCTTCTCCAAACTTGTGCCTTACTTCTATGTAGCTGAGAGAGTGTGAGTGAGTGAAAAAATGAGCTAAGGCGCATACTTATTTATATTCTTCATGTCCTTCTAGTTGGGCCGACTTCTCTTCTAGGAAGGTGTCTTTTCATTATTATTTATTCTTATGGGCCGACTTCTCTTCTGGTGTATTTCAACATCTGTCCAATGGATCTCTTGCTTTTGGAATATTCTCTGTATCTAAGAAAGGTCATCTAGAAGGGAAATATCCTCTCGCAACTACCAAACATCAACAAATAACATATAACATATGATAGGAAGACACAACTATTGGTAAAAATAACACAAAGGAAGAGAAAGCTAACTTTAGACAACACCATGAGAGGTTTAGAACTATAAAACATGAACTCCAGGCCACTGGAAACACCGATCCACCAGGAACACTATCCACCGGGAAGTTTAAACTTTTTCATTTTGAAGTTCTCCCGATCTAGTTGATGGACTTTGGCGTAAACAAACAACTCATATTTCTCTATCAACTATAGGTTATGTCAACCAACCACCAGAGGGATTAAATTCTTATTTATATGTATTTAAGGCCAGTTCGTTTTTACTCATTCTGGTTAACTCCTCTACATAGAATTGAACTCAATTTCAATCCCCTTTCTCAGTCTGGACTAAAATTCACTCAGATTTATCGACGATATAATAAATAACACTATAATTCTTGACCCTTGTATTAATTCATCAATATTGAATACACAATTACCGGGAAATTCAAAGATTACGCACACCATTTTTCTCACAAATCAGTACTCAGAAATGATTTGCACTATTTTATAGGCATTTGACATAAATAAGATAGAAGAAGGAGAATATTAAGCGACAATTTGGGTCAACAACATCTGTTTGATTAAAACACTGAATCTCCTTTTGTATTACATACAATAAACATGACCTGCGTGTTCTCTTCTCAACTCTAATATGAATGCCTCTCTCTCATCTCACTTTCATGCTTGCATTAGCTCATTTATACAAACAACGACTATGAACCTCTAATATGGGTTCATATCCTCTATTCTTAGATAAAATACCAACAAATTCTAGTTGTCTCTAAAAATGCTCAACTTCTCTAACTACATGCTCAAATAGAAAAATTCTTACATCACATGGAATTTTAAGGAACAAAAATTCCACCCTACATGGAACATTCTAGAAACCCTCTAGAACCTTGTACAAACTTTAGAAAAATCACAATTTTAAAACATTCTCCTGCATCATGCCACCAATGAACTGCACATGATCTGGGGGGATATGATCTCGATTTTTCCATCTAATAAAGAGTTGTTGTAAAGAGGAATCAATAAAAGAGAGAGAGGGGGTAAAGTGAATGGGTATTCTCAAATCAAAGAAGATTAATTCGTAGTTGGAAGAAGAGAGAGTCGATTTGTGATAACCCAACTCAATACAAAAGTGGACACAATAATCTATTGGAATAATGCTGACATGATACTACTAAACATACCATAGATTCTGATATTAAATTATCCATTCAAAAAATAAGTGTTGGAAGAAATATCTTGCATAGGAATCAACTCTCAACTACTCATCCCCTGAAGGAAGGTGGTGATTAAATTGCTCATATGTTGAAACAAGGTTACCACCAAACTGCTCATCTACTAGAAAATACTATCATTGATGTGCTCATCCAATGAAGGAGGATTTGAATACATATCCCAATGTTATTGTACATCTACTCGAAGAATAATACCACTAATATGTCCATCTGAAGAAGTTTTAGAATGAACATCCTATAAGAGAGAAGATATGGAAATAATTGACTCAAATAAGTGTTAATGTTTATGCCATTATTATAGTTCTTTGCATTTCATGAAGATAAGAGCATAATAAGAAAAAGATCACTGAGAAATACACATCCACAAGAGACACAACATTTATCCTGGGAAACCCTCTAGAGGAAGAAAACCCAGCAAAAACTTCCTTATCATAAATAGCTTATACAATGTTCAAGAGATAACTCAACCAATACAAAAAATGTCCTCCTCAAGAGATGCGCCACCCTTCTTCTTCTCTCACCAACTTGTAATTGCAGCTTGCCTCATAAGAACATGAGCAAGTGAAGTGTGTATAAGAAGTGAGGCGCTAGCCTCTTATTTATATCAATCTGGCACGTGTGAAGAGTCACCATCTGGCAGGGCTGACCTCTCACACTGGGTGGGTAAATCCACCTTTAATTAATTTTGTCCCTTCCATTATAACTGCTGGGGCCAACTTCTTATTCTGCACTTTGTAATTGTCCGATGACCAATCCGCAAAAGGCGATTTGGTCCTTATACAATTACCGACTTGATTAATCCTCAATGGGGATTAATCTAATAACAATAATATTAATAATGACATGATTAATACTCAATGGGGATTTAATCCAATAATAATAATAACATGATTAATCCACAATGGGGANTTTAGTATATCTAAAATATTGAGCACAACTCACAAAACCCAAATACAACAAGGGTGTGGGTGTGTAAATACCCAACACAAATGTTTTTGAGAGAGTGCAACTTAGAAGGAAGATCAAATAAAAGATGAGAGTGTTTCTATAAACACCCAAATCCTCACAAAGAGTGACCATGGGAAAAATATAAATATAGACAGATACAAATCATAGTTGTTGTGTGGATAACCAACTCGAAAACATGGTCAATTGCAGTAAAAAAAAGTGAAATGGTTAATGAATACCCCTCTCAAAATAGGATCGATCTTATGCACAATATTATCCTTGAAGATGGAAAAGAGGTCAACAAGAGAAACCATTAGATCACACCTTCCCCACTTAACATTACATGTGATCCATAGGAAAACATAACCTCCCCTAAATACCATAGTACCAATACCAACATGGATCCACAACCTGCTAAAGGGGGATTTTTCTAAAGTTTGAAAGAAAGAGCCAATAAAATGTGTTGGTCAACTGAAGGAGCACCGAGGGCACAATTGTTGATGAGACAATTTCAACTCAAAGAGCATCCAAGAGAAGCCAATATCACAGTGGGGAAAGACAAGATCCATGTGAAACATCGATTGATCCTACATATAGCATGTCCAATAAGGACATATAACATAGTGTAGAAGAAAAATATCCACACAATCAATTTGATCCATTGAAAGAAGATGATAATCATCCATATAGTCATCAATAAAATAGAGTAGGACAGATCTTTTGGAACTATGAATGGAAACTGCATCAAAGGAGATAACAAGGACCCATTTGCAAACAAGCAGTCATAGGCTTGTTGGAGTAACTATGAATTTACACTAGATGTTAAGGAGTAGACCTCACATCACTAAAAAAAACATCCAATTGAAAGCTATCAACCCTTGGATTACAAAGGATGTCTCCAAATAATTTGGAGGCAATACCAAGAATAACATATTTTGAATCTAGTACAACCTTATCTACAAAGTACATTTCCATATATGTGTCAAAGAAAGAAACCATTATGTCCAACAAAAGGAAGTCCCAATGAATACCCTAAGGAATATTGTTGAAGGGACTAAAAAGGGTTTGAAACCCTATAATACAAGTTGATGCAAAACTCATAGTTTCATATCCCTTAGGGATGTCACTAATCAATAGTCTCGCAAATCAACTATAACTTAGAAAAACTTACTGCCAAGCAACAATCTAGATCATATATGAGAAGTGAGCCCCCAAGAGACCCTAAAGAAAAAATTATAAACTATCAATTCTGTAATGATAGTGCAAGTAGCAAAATCCTCATTAAAAAAACCATGAAAAATAGGACAAAACCACACAATAACAACACTATTCCAAAAAAAAAGTAATGAATTTTGGCATAAACATAGAGAAAGATAGGGTGCATTTCCTTAGAAGATTATTTATTTGCAAAAAAAATCCCTCAAATCTACTAGAGTAACCAAAAAACACTAAAAATATGATGGCATTTATAGTGGAGAAGGTAAAAAATGTTTTGAACATGCTATTGTCCTAAAACAAGGCTGAGAAAACCCCAGTTTAAGACCTCAAATCGCCCAAACAACTATAGTATTAGGTTGAACAAGGGAGAAATTATGAGGGTATTTCCGTAAAAAGGACAGAAACTTTCAAAAGATCCCTTTAAATCCATTAAAAGGGCCAAAAAGTATCAAAGACGGAGGGCATTAATGAAGGGGGTAAAAAAACCTAGAAATTTGTCTGTGTCCCAAAAGAGTGTTGAAAACCCTAGTTTTAGACCTAAAACAACCCTAAAACAATGTTGGATAAAGAAATAAGAGTTCACACTAGCTCTAATGCCATATTGAAATGATAAAGAGATCATAAATTTATGATGAACACTTTAGCAAACCTTAATCCAACTTAAACCTTGAATAGAAATATCACATAAAGAGAAGTAAACCCATGAATAAAAGAACAAGAGATATAGTGCACTTAGGAAAAATAGTCAATGAATCCAAATAATAATATCAAAGCCTCAGGAGACGTGTATTTATACACAAGTTATGAGGTGGGACACCTTCCCCCCATAAGGGGGTTATGGGGACATATAAATAACTAGGTTGGCCTTAGTCCCCTAGAATAATATAACATAATGTCGATGAGGTTGGCTATTAAATGTTAACCTAGTAACACAATAATAAGGGTTATTTTCCATAATGTCAAGTAACCACAAGTGAACATTACCATCATTTCAATACCCCCATGATGCTTCTAAAAGTAACTAATGTATTCCCACACATTACTAACTTCCCATATTTGTATTATAGTGAACAAACATGACTGCCACTTGGACATGTGGGGAATATTTGGATCGTAAACTTGTCAAGGCCATAACCTTTCCATACAATTTCCATTTTAGGTGCATGATAGCTCATTGGAAATATCTTAATGAAAAGAAAAATATTGACCTCAATGGATGTGACAAACCTATAGAAACCCTCATTTGTCACAAGGCCCCAAAAAAGCACCGAAAGTTGATGAAAAAATCAACTCCATTTTTTAAATGTCCCAAATTATAACCTTCCCCATCTAGAGCATAAATAGATTCATATGGTACTTATATATATCAATTTTGGATAATTGACCAATTGCAAAATGAAAATGCATGGGTTAAGGAGCAGGTTGATTCATTGCATGAAACTAATATCCAACTATAATATGAGAACATTTTTTTGTAGAACTATGTAGCTTTATGAGGAAGTTAAGCCACTTTATCAATGCTTGACTATTTAACAAATATTAGGACTTGAAACACAATTATTATCTTTTAGCTTGACCAATTAGCTAAGAAGGATAATCCCATTCAAAATCTGCATGACCTTAATCACAATCTCGTACAGTAAGCGACTTGAGAAGTACTAAAAAAAAAAATGAGAATTGATTTAACAACATAAAATATTATTAGAGAGATTATAGTCTTGTTCTTGGTCTTTGTAATGAGTATAAAAAAAAGATGATTTTTGAAGACTTTGTATTAATGAGATGGAAGAAACTTTGGGTATTTCATGTGAAAACCTCATGGATGAATTAAGGAAGAAGGATGAAGTTCTTGACACCTCGCAAAAGGATATTAATGTCTTTTTAGGGATCTTCTCATGCACCATTGGCTGCCCATGGGTCATCACATTGTAATTTTGTGGAACATACTAGAAGCATTGGTTCTAGATTAACTACGAAAAATGGTTTATATAAGCTATGGTTTTGGAAACATTGATTGGGTATACTTAGTCCTACTAAGATTGAGATGTGGCTAGTTAATGCAGGCCTTAGATATTTTGATACCTCATCATTAGATGCAAGTCATCATGATCCCTATGCAATTATGTTTCAAAAGAATCATATCAAACTAAAATAGTTGCTTCTAATATTGTTTTATATGAACTAGATTGTGCACCATCTTCTTATTTGTTTACTAATGATATGTTAAATATTGAGCCTATATCATCTAATGATTCTGCAACTATTGACTTGCAAGAACCACATCCCACACCTTCTGATTAGTTAGAACCAAATTCTTCACCATCCACATCTCAACCATATCAATGTCTTATTCATAGTGATCTAAGGCACTCTCATTCTCTATTTAAGGATTGGAATTATAATTTCCTTACTTATTAGTATGATAAATTTTATTCCTACATATCAAAAGTGAATAGGCATAAATAACAAAATCCTTGATCAATACCCACTACTAGGACTTATTGTGGTTGAATTTATGATTGGCCATGGTGACTTCTGAGGACATATTTGGGGATTTCATATCAAATTGTGTCATCCATTTTACAACCATAAAATCCTCATTGCTCATTCTTATTACTTACTAAACAACAATGTATGTTTGACTACTTTTGATGAAAATATTTTTTTGTGATTCCTTTTCACATATGCATAGACAACGATACTTTTATGACAAATAGCCCATCTTGTTGCATATGGTGTTTACCGGACTTGTTAAGTTTTTGACCCTCTTGCTTAAAAAGTGTGGTCATGTCTCTTGGTTTACTTGTTTGGAGTAATGATTTTTTATCATTAACACACTTTCCTTCTTAGAATATTTTTTAAATCACTTTGAGATTCAACATGCTCGTAGCCATTGTTTGTCTCGTATGGCTTCATAGTGTAACTAAATTGCAACTAGAGGAGAATTGCATTTTCAAACTGTTATTTCCTGTGATTTCAAACACAAGGTAGGGTCTATATTCAAGAGAAATATCACTCAAGATGTACATCTCTCATGAGAAATCTACATCAATGATCTACATCCTAATCGATCTATCTTCTGATGATAGATCATGCCTTAGATATGAGACATTGAGAAATAACAATATGAAAAATGTGGTTCTCCTTTGGTCATAATCTTTTATGTCATTATAAGAGACTATTCTTTGAAAGCATTGTGGGATTTGAGTTCCTCTCTTTGACTATTTTTTCATGTGTTCTTTTACATTCGGAATTTAGTTTCCTTATGCTTTCTTCATTAGTTTTGAGGAGTTTTGTGTGAAGGTGTTTTTTAGAGGATACAATTTGAAGAAAAACCCCCAGTTGCTTTGTGGTTCCAAATAGCAAGTTTTTTGGAGTTTATAGTTCTATAAATTGAGTCTGAATGATGTATATGTTGTGATGGCTAGGATATTGTAAGAACTAGTTACTATTTTTTTCCTTGCCCAATTAAACATCAAGGGAGTATTATTGTAATGTTTATTTGGATAAATGTCTTGAGTCTCAGGATGCTTCCTTTGATTGTATTAAGTGTTGAGCATCCACCACCTAGCAACACTTGATTTGGATGTCCCTCACAAAAGTTATGGCTCTAAGATTGAAGGGTGCTCCTTAAAGGTGCTCGTTTGAGAATATTCTATTATGATACCACTTGTGATGAGACAAATGACAAAATACAACATTCTAAATAATAAATACAACAAACAATGATGTGGAGTACAACCCTAAAAAATATGAATAATGATGAGTTACACAATAACTCTAACATATTAGGAGAACTCCCAATAACCTCGAATACATCCATATAACATGATCATATGCCAATCTATGTAATAATGACTCTATTAATCTCTTACTTGTAGTACCCCTCACTTATTACTAATGTAGAACCAATACTCTACTAACCCATTATTTACTTTTACTTGCAAGCCCTTATACTAGCTAGAGGGCTATAATATACCCCCATTAGGGTCATAACACACCTCGATCAACCTACACCACATTAGTTATAGGTTTAACTTTTGTGTTTATTGCAATGCCAAATTACATTTGCACTATTGCAATATTAGTCTTAGTGCAAACAATTGTACAACCTTAGCGTGACCATATCGTAGATGTAATAATTTGTGCATTACGAGTGTCGATACAACTAAATCACAACTTTTTTGCCTCCGATCTTTGAAATTGCACAAATACTATAGCCATGTAAATGTGAAGTCCATGTGTGAACAATTGCCAGACAAGTCTCCATCTTGTGGCATAGTCTACAATTCTTTGATTTGTGTCCATACTTAGGTGGGGCTATCATTCCTTTTAAGCATAATTTCAAGTGAGGTCTTGGGACTTGATCAAATTTTCTCTTCTGAGATTAGGTTTTCTTCCATTAAAGTCACCTAGGACAATTCCTTCCTTTGGAGCAATTGAAGCCCACTAGGTGGCTTGATATGGCAATGTCTTCATTGTTGAACTACAATCCCATCAATTGTTGTTGATGCTCTAGATAAGAAAAAAAAACACTCATATTCATTTTTCTTCAAGGTATGGCCAACATGAACATGTTGATCTTCTACTCAAGAGATGAGTTGTAGTGTAATGTTTTCATCTTTTCCTTTCAATTGTTGGCATACTCAATCCCTGATATCCTCTACAAGTAATGGGGGTAATGACTAGAAGCATGTAGAAGGCCTTTAATGAACCTACTATAGTGTATTTCTACAAGAAGCAAAGATGATGCAACAATGTGTACAAGAGCACAATCATTCACGTTGTTTATCTATTACTTAGATTGTAATTGACTATTTTAGCTTGGCATTGAGTTCTATCGATTTTTTTGTTAATAGAAATTTTGTGAATTTGGAAGATACAACACCAATAGATGTTATAAATCCTAATAAATGTATGTATCTCATAAGGTTGCTTGAGAAAAATGCAATTTGTAGTTGATGTAAGGTGCTTGAGATAAATATTGTAGGAAATATAAAACTAGCATGTTCAACTTGAGCAATTTTTTGAGTTAAAACCATTGTTGAAACTATTGCAACAAGGTTGAGATGAAACTTGCTACTTTCATTTATCACTCAAAGAATCTATTGCTACTTAAATTAGTGTCGTGCATATTTTAGCTATTTTTTTATAGTTTGTTATAACACATGCCTAAGCTAAAAATGTAATTGCACTTTGTACTTGACACAATTATAGTTTTATCGGCTTCAAAAAATCATATAGCGTGGCATGTTTATGATGAACTCTGGATGTCCTTTCTTATTACAAGGCATTGATAACAAATAAGAGACAAAATACGAAGTTTGTGGTTTACAAAGAAAACCATGTTTCACACTTTTTATTCATAAAAAAAATAGTCTTATTTTTTTGCATGGTCCCAAAATAAGATAGCAATGTAAAGTGAATTTGTTGTTGAGGACGTTGGTGCATAAAAATTGAAGGATATTAAGACATTTACTTAAAATCATATAAGTTATCAACTTAAAATTCTTGGAGCACTTTCATGTAAATTAAGAAGATAATAAAGTCATAATACATTAAAAACATACAAACAAATAGGAAAGACTCACAATAAGCATAAATGAAAAAAATACTAAAATAAAAACCCAAAACTCTAAACAAACTAAAATAACATGATCGAATTATAAATAATTTTCCGAAAAAATCACATCCATTTTTTCTTCAACATTATTATGGTCCATCCTGGGGAATAATTTTGTGAAGAGAATATGGGCCATAATCATGAATTAATATCAATTAAATTGTATTAAAAGTGTGTCAATGAAAACTAAAATCTTGGTTGTTATATATGTGTGTGTGTGTGTGTGTGTGTGTGTGTAAAATATATTATTAAAGTATATATAACATATTTATTAAGTTATTATAGTATTTAGGAACTATTGCCTCATAATTAATATGATCAAAATTAATTGAAAAAAATTGTAGTTGGACAATCTAATGAGGATAAATGGCAACAAAAAGAGGAATGGGTAGGCGGAAGTAGGAAGTTCTTGTTTTTGTCAGTGAACATATAGGTTTTTTGGAATATATTTATTTTTGAAGCCATAATTTCTAGATCAAAACATAGGACCTTGATCGAAACATTCAAAAACAACATCATGGCACTAAAGACAAAATATATATTTAAACACTAAAATAGAAGGCAAAGGACTTTTAATTGAAATAAAATAACTTGATTAAAAATGGAAATTTGAGATGAGGTTCGAGAAAGACTCGATCGAGAAATTACCATTTAAGTTTCATGATCAAGAATTTTTCAAGTGTTTCTTAATGACAATATTTTGGAATTAAACTTTTGGTCAAGAAATTTTAAAATGTTCAATTGAGAGAATGGATCAAGACATGAAATAGCCTTCCCAAGACCAACTAGCACTGCATATTAGACCTCTTGCTTGGATGGAGGTATGGTTCAGGTAGGCAAGAAAGATAGTAAGTCTAAGCAACAAAAGAGAGTAAGTCCCAGCTTGGTTGCTTGGTGAGACTGGATTGGGAACTCAACTAGCTAGGGTTCGATCACTTGCTTGGAGAACTACTTGGACAAATGACAACTAGACTATTGTTTAAGTTTAGTACTTGCAAAGGCGCCATCATTTCGGCTAGATTTTAATTTTTCAAGAACAAAAGTTGAAAAAAATATGGATCAAAACACCTTAAATTTGAACTTTTTACTTGAGATATTTAAGTTTTTTTCATTATGTATTTTGATTGACCATTACCCTAATTGAAATATGATGATTTCAAACCCACTTCATCAAAGAATGCCACTCATCTTTGCATTTCATCTTGAGATGTAATGCACAAGAGCTCTATCTTGGTGAATCCTTTTGATATTTCCCTTACC
>ML779961.1:1084955-1111399 GCA_009831015.1 Picea engelmannii
AAGGTTCTAGAGGGTTTCTAGAATGTTCCATGTAGGGTGGAATTTTTGTTCCTTAAAATTCCATGTGATGTAAGAATTTTTCTATTTGAGCATGTAGTTAGAGAAGTTGAGCATTTTTAGAGACAACTAGAATTTGTTGGTATTTTATCTAAGAATAGAGGATATGAACCCATATTAGAGGTTCATAGTCGTTGTTTGTATAAATGAGCTAATGCAAGCATGAAAGTGAGATGAGAGAGAGGCATTCATATTAGAGTTGAGAAGAGAACACGCAGGTCATGTTTATTGTATGTAATACAAAAGGAGATTCAGTGTTTTAATCAAACAGATGTTGTTGACCCAAATTGTCGCTTAATATTCTCCTTCTTCTATCTTATTTATGTCAAATGCCTATAAAATAGTGCAAATCATTTCTGAGTACTGATTTGTGAGAAAAATGGTGTGCGTAATCTTTGAATTTCCCGGTAATTGTGTATTCAATATTGATGAATTAATACAAGGGTCAAGAATTATAGTGTTATTTATTATATCGTCGATAAATCTGAGTGAATTTTAGTCCAGACTGAGAAAGGGGATTGAAATTGAGTTCAATTCTATGTAGAGGAGTTAACCAGAATGAGTAAAAACGAACTGGCCTTAAATACATATAAATAAGAATTTAATCCCTCTGGTGGTTGGTTGACATAACCTATAGTTGATAGAGAAATATGAGTTGTTTGTTTACGCCAAAGTCCATCAACTAGATCGGGAGAACTTCAAAATGAAAAAGTTTAAACTTCCCGGTGGATAGTGTTCCTGGTGGATCGGTGTTTCCAGTGGCCTGGAGTTCATGTTTTATAGTTCTAAACCTCTCATGGTGTTGTCTAAAGTTAGCTTTCTCTTCCTTTGTGTTATTTTTACCAATAGTTGTGTCTTCCTATCATATGTTATATGTTATTTGTTGATGTTTGGTAGTTGCGAGAGGATATTTCCCTTCTAGATGACCTTTCTTAGATACAGAGAATATTCCAAAAGCAAGAGATCCATTGGACAGATGTTGAAATACACCAGAAGAGAAGTCGGCCCATAAGAATAAATAATAATGAAAAGACACCTTCCTAGAAGAGAAGTCGGCCCAACTAGAAGGACATGAAGAATATAAATAAGTATGCGCCTTAGCTCATTTTTTCACTCACTCACACTCTCTCAGCTACATAGAAGTAAGGCACAAGTTTGGAGAAGGTGATGTATTTGTTGCAATAACAAAGTTTCTTCGTGTTCAGTCTTTTGGTATCTCTCTCTTGTGCGCTACTCCTTGAGGAGGTGTGCTACCTTGTTGTAGTGTTGTTGTTGTAGTTGTGGTGGTATTTCTAGTTGAGCTAGCCTTTGAGATAGGGTTTATCTATTTGGACTTGCTTTGTGAAGGGAATCTATCTAAGAAAGGTTGATGGGTTTTTCTCCCATTTGGGGTGTTCCCAGGATAAATATCTTGTGTTCTTTTTGTCTCTTGTTTATCTTGTTACTGCTCAGTACATGATATATATATATATATATGCTAATGGTAATGAAGTAAAAGAACACTAGTAACTCTAATGCTATATAAATAAGGAAACTCTAACATGGAATCAGAGCTAGTTACCTTCAGAGCAGTTTGACCACTGGAAGGAAGATCGCTACAACAACACCTTGCAGCTACAATAATTTTTGAGCACTATCCCAAGGACATTGGGGATAATTCCTTCACAGAGCAGTGTGCCCTAACCTAGCGCACCCCCTGAAACCTTCAACATGCAGTTTGGTGAAGTTTGAAAAATCAAGGTTTTTTAGTGCTAGGGTTTCTATCGATGAAAATGTCAACCAGTATGAGAGTTGAGGATATATTAGATGAAGAAGATAAATTTAGATCCTGGAAGCATTCTAGAAGAGAATGAGCTATTGGATCATGTCAATAAGATACTTCTAGAACAAGAAGAAGAAGACTCCAAAGCAAAGTTCAGGAAGAATAAGGTCAAGAGGATCTTGACATACTCGATTAAGGATCTTAGATCTAGCACACTCAGAGGAAGCCAAAGAGTTGGAGGTAGTAGTGATGATGTCTCCTACAATAGAGAACAACTCAAATAAGTCAACATCAACTAAAACTCCATGTTTTCATATCAGGTTTGATATTTTATATCATTGCAGTTTAAATTAGAATAACAATTTTTAGAGTTCTATTATTGCTATTGTTATGTATTGGTATGATTTTCATATCAATAAATGCTTATTGTTCTGAATTAATGATGCACTTGTTTGGAAGATGAATTTGATCTCTTCTAGGAGATGTTGTATTTTGTTCTTGTTCCGGGCAGGTTACCATGGAAGAATGATTGGTCACAACAATGGAAGAGTGTTGAAAAGTTTTATTCATATTATTGTATTTTTTTTTACTCTTGTTTTAGGAAGGTCACAAGTGATATCTCTAAGAAGGAGCTACGGTGACGATTGTTCCCGTTCTTATTTTTATTATTGTTCTTATTATAAGAGTATTATTCTTGTCTGTTGTTTTCCCTTGTTGTTTCTCTTGTTTCGGGCAAGTCATAGGTGATAGCTCTGAGAGGGAGTTATAGTGACGGTTGAAAGAGGAAACATATTAGATGGTATCTAGCTGATGCATGGAACAAACTATCCAGACATAGAGTTGTGTAAACGACCGTACACATCCATATAACAAAGGAAGGAGGATGAAGTCAGAACCTTCTAGAAAGAAGGGTACTTTTGCAGATACATAATATCTCATATGGAGAGAACTTATAAGAGTAGAAGGCTCTGAAGATGACTGTACAAATCCCTCTAGTTCAGTTGATCACTCTTCAGGTCATCAGGAAGAGTCGGTAGAGAGAGAAGGGCCTACCCATAATCATTACAGTGACTGAGAAGAATGATACTTTGCAGAATGAAAAGAAGATATAGATATATGGCATTGATGAGCCATATCACAAGGAGGAGGAGATGGATCCACTAGTGGTGAGGCAGGTATCCCCACCAAGTACCAGCTCAGAAGGAGCTAGAGTTTAGAGGGATTCATCCCTTAAGATCCAGTAGGGAGGAACAACCTCCCCGGGACAATTCATAAGAGAAAGAAAAATCAGAGTGATATAGATATCAATGATCCAGGTGGATATTGGTGGCCACCCACCTTTTCCGACTGGCTCAAAACAATTTTCTGGCAATTTTGGCAATTTACTATTTTTAGCAGGTTTTAACTTCCAGGGCCATTTTGAGGGCCTAAATGAAGGTTTTTTGAGATATAGGTTCTTAGTTATAGCCAAAGGAATGATTGAGCCCCCAAAATGAATCTCCTCGACGATAACTTTCCAACGAGCTATCATACGCCTAAAACGGAGATCGTATGCAAAAGTTACGACCCCGGGAAGTTGATGTACTAACTTACCCAAACGGGGCCCACATGACTTTTGGCGCTTCATCTCCTAGGGTTAAGTTTTTGGATGTCTATGGTTTTTGGCATTCCTGTTTATTGTAAAAAGGCCTTCAGAGCCTCATTGTAATCATCTTCTTGCGAATGCGAGTAACCGTCACATCTCGAGTAGCCGTCACATCTCTTCTTAGAGATAAGCTGCCACCATTCTAGCGAGTCTTTCACTCTGTATTTTTACAGTCTCTGTACATTTATTTCATTAATAGAAATTGTGTATTACTGTATATCTATGTTTATGCTTGCATATCTGATACATTTATGTTATATTATTGAATATCTGTGATATCTCTGTGCATTTCTTTATTATATCTCCGATCTCATTTCGTGCCGAAAATAATCCGGATCAATCAAAGAGTCAATTGCTTAGAGAATTTCATTCAGAAAGTATTCCTCCTTAGATCTAGATGGGAGATAAAAATGTATTCCAGGATTAACAGACAAGAAACTAGATCGAAGCTTTAGAGGCTTCAAGGAGATATGAGACATCCTGGGAGGATTTCCTTGTTTCACTTATAGAGAAGGAAGACAATCAGAAGGACTGGGATATGGATTCTTGCCTTGATTACGAGACCAGAAAAGTCATCAGTGACTTCCAAGTTGATCTACAATATCAAGCATGTTGCAGATGGTAGCATAGATATGTACAAAGCTTGATTTGTGGCCTAAGGATTCTCCCATCAAGAGGGAGAATATTATGATGAGACACTTGCTCCATTATCCATAAGAAGTGTACATAGAGAGACCACAAGATACATGAGAAGGAGTCTCATGTCTACAGATTGACAAAGTCTTTGTATGGGCCTAAGCAGGATCCCAGGGCATGATATGCCAGATCAGAAAATTATTTGATGATCTTGGGGATGGTTTTCCATTGATCCTACATGTGGATGGCCTATTTCTAACAGAATATGAGAAGCTCATAGTTGGGTGCAAGAGGGAGCTCACTTCATAGTTCGAGATGAAGGATCTAGGTATGATGCATTACTTCTTGGGATTGGAGGTGTGGCAAAGATCAGATGATATTTTCCTTACCCAAGGAAAATATACTATTGAGATCCTGTAGAGATTCAGAATGATGGAATGCAAGTCCATGACCACACCCATGACAATAAATATGAAGCTCTTGAGTTATTCATATTCATATTTGGGGGATCCCACCATGTACATACAACTGATTGGATCCTTGATGTACCTGGTTAATACTGGACCAGAAATATTCTTTGCAGTGAATAACACATGGTGGATTGAGATATTCCTCGGATGGAGATGTGAAGCTGCATGGATATACAGACTCTGACTGAGCAAGGAGTGCAGCGGATCAGAAGAGTACTTCTGGATGTTGCTTCAGTTTGGGATCAGTTTGATCTCATGGTTGAGAAGGAAGCAAATGTCAATGGCACTCAGTACAACAGAGGCAGGGTATATAGCAGCCAACATTGTAATCCATGAAGCAGTGTGGCTTTGAAAGTTTCTTGCATGAAGTCATTTGAGACATGATGCAAAAGGGAGCAATGAAGATCCAATACACATCCATAGATGAGCAGATAATGAACATTCTCACCAAGATTTTGTCCAAGGAGATGGAAAAATGAGTAGCATCGGGAAGACATTCTTTTGGATTGGTCATGCTGATTTGACCAAGGGAGAATGATACATTCACTCACAGGATTAGCCATGTTGACTTGGCTAGTGGTGAATGGCCCAGGTGCAGTCTTTCTCCTATTAGTCATGTTGATTTGACTAGGAGTGAAAAAGACTCGAGGTGCTCCAGAGACAAGTTTGGCGTGATACAGAATGTCCACCTTCGTTGAGAGGCAGGTGTGTTGTTTTCTTCTCATGTGAGGTGATTGAGGGGGTAATGTATTGTTGGACCTAATGAGAGAAGAAGCATCACATGCATAGTCATGACGACTATGGGAGTAACTTCGTTCTACTGGATGAGACTATAACTATGGATGATGGCATTGTAGTAGCTATGTGCTACTAGTTGATTGTTGCATAATCATAGGTATGACTATGGATGATGGCATTGTAGTAGTTGTGTGATACTATTTGATTGTTGCATAGTCATACAAATGACTATGGTTGATGGAATTGTAGTAGTTGTGTGCTACTAGTTGATTGTTGCATAGTCATGGAGGTTGCAGACTATGATTATGGATGATGGAATGGTAGTATTTGTGTGCTACTAGTTGATTGCTTCATAATCATAGAGATTGTTGGATTGCATGGTGGTAGCTTGTGTAGCTATTAGTTGATTGCAGGAGAAAGACATTGTGTATCTAGATAGTAGTTGTATGCTACTTAGAGTGTTTGTGTACCACCGAATAGTAGTTGTGTACTACTATGGATCGACACAGTCCTATTCTACTAGATGGCATTGTAGTAGTTGTGCACTACTAGCTGATTTCCATGGAGACTACCAGTTCACTTTGGGAGTATTTGAGTTCTACTTGATTACAGAGACTGTGACAAACAATTTGAGCTATCGATGGCATTGTGGAAGTTGTGTGCTACCAACTAATTGCAGAATAGTCAGTGGACTACTAGATGAAGACATTGTGAAAGCTACATCCCTAGCTAAGAGGGAGTGTTGATGTTTGGTAGCTACGAGAGGATATTTCCCTCCTAGATGACCTTTCTTATATGCAAAGAATATTTTGGAAGAAAGAGATCCATTCGATAGATGTTGAAATACCCCAGAAGAGAATTCGGCCCAGAAGAATAAATAATAATGAAAAGACACCTTCCCATAATAGAAGTCGACCCAAATAGAAGGAAATGAATACTATAAATAAGGAGGTGCCTTAGCTCATTTGTTCACTCACTCAAACTCTCTCATCTACACAGAAGTAAGGTGCAAGTTTGGAGAAGGTGACACCATTGCTGCAGTAACATAGTTTCTTCTTGTTCAGTCGTTTGGTATCTCTCTCTTGTGTGCTACTCCTTGAGGAGGTGCACTACCTTGGTATAGTGTTGTTGTTGTAGTTGTGGTGGTATTTTTGGTTGAGCTATCCTTTGAGCTAGGTTTTATCTATTTGGACTTTCTTTATGAATGAAATCTATCTAAGAAAGGTTGATGGGTTTTTCCCCCATTTGGGATTTTCCCAAGATAAATATCTTGTGTTCTTTTTGTCTCTTGTTTATGTTTCTATTTCTCAATACATGATATATATATATATATATATATATATATATATATATATATATGCTAATGGTAATGAAGTAAAATGAAAATAGTAACTCTAATTCTCTGTAAATAAGGAAACTCTAACACTATTGACTCAATATTGACTACTTCACCCAAGGGCTCTGGTATTGTTTAGTCACCCCATGCCAACATATTTCCCATGCTTCTTGCGGTGTGAAAGTGTTCTAAGACAATATTTTTTCCCTTATCCATTGTTGATATATGTCTTCCCAGTTCCTCCACTTCCTTGTCTATCATTTGCTCAGTGCTTGGCTCTTCAGGGAGTTGGTCTATCTTGCTAGTTTGCTCATAACATAGATGAAAATTCATAACATTATTATTCGGATCTTCTCTTGCTCAACCGTCAAATTTAGGAATGTCGGACGGTAACTTGGCCGGTATGACAGGCCAATAAGGAGAATGTAAGATAGGATCATTCAAAATCCTAGACAGATCAGGGAAATCCAAAGTGGCCAGGAAAGGAAATTCTCGGTTCACTTGTGGAAACTGGTAGTTTTGAGGGGGAAGTCCCGTAGGTATACCAGTAGGACCATAAGAAGTCTACAAATAAGGAGACAGTCCTGACAAATTTGGTTGTGGAGGATTTTGAGGTGTATATCCCATAGGGTTGGGTTGATTAGAGATGTTCTCTTGAAAAGGAACACTATATTGAACGTTCTAACCCCAAGTGGGATTCAAAGAACCTGGATACAGTTGACTGAGGTTAGTGGGTACAAAAGAGTTAACTTGAGGATGTTTCCCCCCAGATAGTTGTGGATTCCCTTGGAAAGGAAGGTTCCAAAGTTGAGATTGTGACCCAGACACATTTTTTCCATAAAGTGGGTTATGTACTCCAACCTGAGGTTGCCCCCCAAGCTGAGGTTGTGGCCCAATCTGAGGTTAACCCCCAAATTGAGGTTTCCCCCTAGCTTGGGGTTGACCTCCAACAGGAATCTGGAAACCAGAAGTGATAGAAATATTGGTGCCTCCAAGAAGATTGGAGCCACTAAGGCCAGATCCTACAAGCAAAGGTGGAGGAGGAACATAAGGCCCTCCGGAGAGAACCTGGGTAGGTGTAGGAACAAAACCAACAACAACATTATACCCAGGAGGAACAAAAAGTCCAGAACCTCTGGATGGAACCTGGGTAGGGATAGTAATGGAAGTATTCAGAGTTTTATACCCAGGGGGAAGTGATGGATTTGGTCTAGATGGAAGTGGTGTCCCAATCAGAGATTGGGAGATAACCACATTTATGGTACGAATCGTGGTAGCTTGTGGGACCATAGTAGAATGGGTCATCTGGAGAGTAGGAATCGAGTGAGAACCAATCAATAACTGGTCTGAAACGACGGTCACATTACTGGTAGTACCAGTAAAATGGTCTAGAGGTACTGTATAGGTGACAAACGTCTCAAGCACTTGTGATTCCATAGGTCGATCATGACTCACTCCTAGGTTACCGTACAGATAATGTATTTTCAAAGGAATGGAACTAGGAATGGAAGTTTCAACAACGTGAGCAGGCTCCTAAATGATTCACTTTGAAAAAGTGGATCTTCTACTCCAGATCCTGCGTTAGGTCCGGTGGTTACTTCAAAATTTTCGTCAACAACAATTTCTCCTAATGAGTTCACTAGTTGGTGATGAAATCCAATGTCGCGAAATAAAGACAAGAAGGGGTTGGGATGAGTGGGTGGAAAAGTTACATTGACAACCTGCTTAACGGACTTACACCCTGGTGCAATCTCCCACACATAATCGTGGGTATACCCTCCAAGGAGCCTGAGTGAGTTTGGACAACATCGATTCTAGGTACCGTGAAGACTTTCCCCTCCACAGTTACCTTGTGTAAAAACACTAAAGAGATAGGCTACTAAGGTTACCAACTACAACAGTGATGCCTGGGGAAATAATCAACAGTCCAATCCATGCACAAAGGCGGGGTATCTAGCCCAAAATCAACTTGAAAGGCTTCCACTCATAATTGTGGGTATACCTTCAAGTGACCCCCATAATACGCGCAATATCTACACCAAGACCAACAAAGCAGGGTGAGTAACTCTTCCAGTCTTAATGCAACCTCAGGTTTGACCCTTGTGTGAGAAGGGCTTCCTAGAACAAAATGTAGCGATTGGATTTGAACTCTCCCTATCACAAGATATTATTGTGTGTTTTGATGCTTTGAAGAGTGTGCCTTACAATGACGCAGACCCCCTGCCCTCGGGCCGAGATCCGCACAGGATCTTCACTAGAACCCCGCCAAGGGTTAATAAAACCCTTTGTTTGAGCCACAAAGGACTTCGGGTTTTGGGAGTTGGAGAGTCCCGATATATCCCACAACTCTGAAAAATGCCGAAATGCGAATTGTCAATGAGGGTTGACCGCTCCAACGCACACCACCTGTTGCCACTAAATTCGACTTTTCAGGACTTGAGCAAATGACCCAATGATCATTCCTCTTACCTTATGATTCCCCAAATTCTGAAATGTCGGAATGCCGAAATGGGCTCAACGTCACAGGAAATGCGCAATCGATGGCCTTTCGGGACTCTGCGTATCGAAAGTTCGTGATTCTCGATCCCAACTCACTTGTCGCACCAATTCTCGAATTTCGAAATAGCGACCCTTTTTTGGGATTTCATGTACTGGGAGTTTGAAACTCTTGCTTCCAAAAATCACTTGTCTCCTCTACTTCCCGGACCCCGAAATGCCTAAATGCTAGGATTCCATTCCAAAGACACTTCACATTTCGCGACTTCGGGGTTTTCAGTGCAAAGCGCCCCGACTCCTTGTCATCAGGGTTTCTGAAATGTCGAACCCCGAAATGACAAAATGCCGATGTTTCTCACTAAAGGCACGTCGCATTTCGTGACTTTGGGGGTTTCAATGCCAAGGGTCCCGATCCTTTGTCATCGAAATTTCTGGTATGCTGAACCCCAAAATACCAAAATTTCACCCTTAGCAATCCTTTCTGCCATTCAGGTTTTTTAAAGTGACCAAGGATTTTGGTCTGCACTTCGGACTTACATATCTCGAATTTTCGAAATGATCTGACGGCTCAAACTGATCACGATCAATGGTTCACGTTGATTCTTGATGTCAGGGTGGCAGATTCGTCCAACTCCTAACCACCTTGTAGCTCCTCTGGATCCTATGGTCCTCACAACTTCGTGAGTTCTCCACAGAGAATTCTGACCACCCGATGCACTCCTCAATGACTTGTGTCCAAACGACTCGGCGTTGTCCCTCCTAAACTTGATTTCTATTCGACGGTTTTGATCTCCGTCTCCCTTTGAACACTTCAAAGGCGTTATCTCTCCTGAGCTTGCACTTGCAACTCAAGCCTCCTCAAAAGGATCCCTGCTTGCACTCCTTGCGGAAAATTTTCAAATAGCCTCTGGTTATTTGAGTCTTCGACC
Source organism: Picea engelmannii (assembly GCA_009831015.1). Taxonomy (NCBI): domain Eukaryota; kingdom Viridiplantae; phylum Streptophyta; class Pinopsida; order Pinales; family Pinaceae; genus Picea; species Picea engelmannii. The sequence continues at coordinate 1,095,025 of ML779961.1, forward strand.
CTGTGCACTCCTTGCAACAGTGGTCCTTCAATCTTCCTTTTGGATTTATAAAATCCAAGGCTTCAATTGGCCTGCGCACACCTTGCACGACTCTGTACTTCACCTGCACTTCAGTTGGTATGAGAACAACGGTATCTCTCCTGAGCTTTTTGAGATAAAACTCAGTCCTCGACAACGCAGACCTTGCAGACGTTCACTGCACTCCTTGCAGACGTTCACTGCACTCCTTGCAGGAATTCTCAAGAAGAGAAACAATTGAAACTCATTTTTCTCCTCTCTTAGATTTCATACACTCAACATGAAATCATACACATAAAACAGCATTGAAACAAATGCATACAGAGAACCAAATCAACTGTAAACATACCATTCAACAAATGTAAACAGTAAGTATCATAACACCATGAAATTTGAGTCAAAGCTTCATATATTAACTCAAGTGCTCATGTACATGGGTTCTTCTCTACAGCTCTACAACTTATGAATTATGAATGATCATCAAAATATACAATGATACAAGGGTGAGGGTGTCTATATCCATTTTCCCTCCTATGCTTCTAAACTGTCTAATCTAACATTCATACCTACCTAATTTACATTAACAGACTTAAATGCCTAATACTTCCGGTAGATGAGAGTAATCTCTCTAGATATGTTCATATCTCCAAGACATAAATGTAAGTACGCCTTTTCCTAGTTATTACATTAATGCTTCAAATTTCAAAATTTAAAACGTTTTCATATAAACGTGCTCCTTTTTCCCATCTATGCACCCAACTGTTCCTTTGGCTAGGTGCGTGCTTCGGCTTTGGCTTTGTATGATGCTCCTGCATCATATTCCCTCGCTTGAAAATTTTCATGAACTCTTGTTCATGAGCTCTTGCACAGTCTGTCCATGCCTATGAATTGCTGCTTCATCCTCCCAACTGGCATCTTCATCCTCCCAACTGACATCTTCATCCTCTTGTCAATTATGCTTTCCATCTGCGGCTTTTCAGCTACATGCATTTTTTTTGTCCATTGAATTTATTTTTGTTCATCTTCTACTCCTGCTTCTTCAGCTTTGTAAGGGTACAAATCCATGACATTGAATATCAGTGAGATTCTGACCCCATCAGGTAATTCAATCTCATATGTGTTTGCCCCAAATTTCCTTATGACCTTGCACGATCCAATCTTTTTCATCTTCATCTTATTATACGTTCCCCTTGGGAACCTCTCCTTCCTCAGATGTGCAAGAATCAGATCACCTACTTCAAATTGAAGTTCTCACCTGTGTTGATCTGCTCTCCACTTGTATTCTTGACTTGAACTCTGCAATCGCTCCTTAACTCGGCTGTGAAGCTCCTTCATTCCTTCTGCAAAGTCCTCTACACTAGCACTTCTGAATTCAGCTTGATCTGCCTCTTTCAATTCATAAACTCCTCTTGGTTGCATTCCATATACAATCTGGAATGGACTCTGCCATGTGCTTCTATTGAGTGAATCATTGTAAGCGAATTTCACCTGTGGTAGAATGTGATCCCATTGACTATGGTCTTCAGTCACTAAGCTCCTCAACAAATCTCCCAAGCTCCTGTTTACGACCTCTGTCTGTCCATCCGTCTGAGGATGATATGCTGAGATAAAAGACAAACTTGTCCCCAAATTCTTCCATAAGGCCCTCCAGAAATTCCCTATGAACTTGGTATATCGATCATAAATGATACTCTTTGGCAAGCCGTGAAGTCTGACGACTTCCTTGAAAAACAGGTTCGCAATATGAGTTGCGTCATTGGTTTTCTGGCACGGTATGAAATGTGCCATTTTTGAAAATATGTCGACTACCACAAAGATTGAATCATATCCTCTTTGTTTCCTTGGCAGTCCCAATATGAAATCCATGCTCATTGCGTCCCATAGCCTTTCAGGTATGGGCAATGGTTGGTATAACCCTATGTTCTGCCTTTTTCCTTTCATGTGCTGACAAATTCTGCACCTGTCCACAAATTTCTTAACATCTGTCCTCATCCCTGGCCAAAAATATGAGCCATTCAACTTTGAGAACGTCTTGTCATGACCGAAATGTCCGACCAATCCTCCATTGTGTTTTTCCTTCAGTAGATTCTCCCTCATGGAGCATTTTTGGAATACATAGCTGATTTCCCCTGAACAATAATCCATCCTGGATCATGTATTCATTCCATTGGCTTCTATCCCTGAGAATTGGATTCTCAGATGCCTCATATGCCTCTTTAAAATATGGGTCATCCCTGTACATTTCTTTTAGGTTATCAAAACCTAAAGTCTTGACTCTGAATTCCTGCATAAGTAAACATTTCCTGCTCAAAGCATCAACAACTTTGTTAGCAGTTCCAGAAATATGCTTAATCACAAAAGTAAAATTTTGCATATATTCAACCCATTTAGAATATTTTTGGTTCAACTTCTCCTGTCAGGTCACGAATTGAAAAGTGTGATTATCGCTGTACAAAACAAACTCCTTGGGAACCAACTAGTGTCTCCATTTCTTCAATGCTTGTATGACAACATAGAATTCTTTGTCATATGTGGAGTACTTAACCTTCGCTTCATTCAGTTTTTCTGAAATAAGATTTACTTGCAATCCATTATCAACAAGTGTGTCTATCTTAGTGTGTTTTGAGATGAATCATAAATGAAATAGTTAATTTATTTTCCTTTCATCATGGATTACATTAGACTTTGAAGAAGAAGCACATGAACTAGAACTAGCAACAAAAAATATACCTCTGATGCTCATAGTTGTAACCTTAGTTTCATCACCAGAATCTGATCCAAGATCCTGAACTATGGTTGTGGTCTTATTTTTACCTTTCTGATGTCGAGCCCAATTTGGATTCAATTTTGGATGCAATTTCCAACAATGATACTCATAATGTCCTTTCTTCTTACAATGAGAACAAGATGGTTTCTCATCATCCTTCTTCATTGTAGTAGTTCGTTTGAGTTTCTCCTTCCCTTTGTTCTTGCCTTCTTTTGGCTGAACATATTCCGTTGAGAAACTGTCATGGTCATTCATTCTACTTGACTCAAGGTGAGTTTCTTGTACACTAACTTCATCAAGGTTAGTCAGATTAAACATGAGTATTGTATGCTTAAAATAATCATGTAATCCACCTATATAATTTAACAATTTTTCTTGTGTGTACAAGGGAATGCCTACTATCAAATCTTTTTTCCTAAACTCTTGAGTATACTCCTGTACACTTTGTTCTCTATCTTGCTGTAGGTTTTTCCAATCCATTATCTCTTGTTGCATGTAGCCTAATGGGTAAAATTGTTTCTTTATTGCAGAAATAAACTCACACCAAGAGGAAATTATTTTACTCATTTGAAGAAGATATTCATGAGTCTTACTCTCCCACCAGATCAAAGTTGTGTCTTCCAGTCAAAGAGTGGCTAGTTGGATCTTTTCATTTCCATCAACAATATTTTGAATCCTGCAATAAACTTCAAGATGCTTGATCCAATTATACAACGTTTTTGCATTAAGTTCACCATCATAAATTGAAAAATCAAACTTAACATCAAATTTCAATAGAGGCTAATCAAAAGGAGTTTTCTTAGAATGTTTTTTTAAAGAAGAGATTCCACTCGAACTAGAACAAGAGGATTAAGATGACGGGGATGGAGGATTCTTAGGAGGGTCACCACCATCTCCTACTTTTGCAGTTGTTCCGATGGAACACCTTCCTTGTCCTTCTTTCGGTCCCTATACAATGCTTCCACTAAAAATTTCATCGCCATGAATGCTTCAAATAAATCCTCCTCAAAACCAAAAGGACGTCCTTCTCTTGGAAACGACATTTCTCGTCTTTGGAATATGCATCCAATTTTGGGATTAACTTCTTCAAGTGATTCTTAACCATGCTTAAACTTGAGCCTCGTTAACATTCACCACTTTGCAAATCCTATCAAACCTGATTTGATATCAAACTTGATTTGAAATTACACTGACTTAATTTGCAAATTATAAATGTGAATTAACTTAGACCAAACTTATAAAACACTTAATGAACAAATTGAAAGGATGAATTGAAGAAATGAACAACAAAATCAAAGATAGAAGACACAAGCAAGTTGATAATGGAGTTCACCCATCCTGGGCTACGTCTCTGGGTCCGCTTCCAATGAGTGACCTCTCCATTAAGATGTCAAATGATTGATTACATCAAATGGTTCTACAACCTCCAAAAATTATGTCTTTGTCCTCTTTAGGAATGCTGCAAGATACTTGGGAACAACTTTCCATTCTCTTCCTACACTAAAAAATGCCTAACAATGCTTATTCTCCAACTTTTACAACATAAACAACACTTTAAAAAGACATTATGTCGAATACTTTCAACATATACACACCATATTCCATGGTAAAAGTGATGGATTAAATACCAAAAGGTCACAGGTTCAAATCCTATGCTTATTGGGATCTTCCGGGCTATGGAAATATTTCAATTCAAATAAAATATTTCCCACTTACTATACCAAGCAATACTTGTTGGTGTATTGGTTAAAATTGTTTGTTGGTAGCATAGAGGTCGGGGGTTCAAACCGCCCGCCTGACCTTTCCTTGGCATATAATATAAAAATATATATATATTTAGTAGTGTTTGTTTCTTATACAAATGATATATGTGGCCCATTGGTAAAGTTGTGGTGTTCATTGCACAAATGTTGGGGGTTCAAACCACCCTGCCAACTTTTCCACCAAAATCAAAATATTTAATATTTAAATAAAATATTACACCCATAGTTAATAAGGCATATGTATGGTGTGTTTTTAATCCATTGAATTGATTCCAAAGAGGTATGGGGTTTGATCCACCCACCCGACATTCCCGGGGTAGATAAGCCCCTTTTGGGAAAACATGGGCTGCCATGTGGCATCCTCTGATTGGTCCATGTGGTGGCCCTGTAACCTACATAGTCAAACCAACACATCATTTTCACTTTATCCTGCCACATCATCCACCTGCAACCTCATATTTCCATGTCATCCTACCACGTCAACATATGTATCGCCTAGTCAACATGCCACGACAACATCCATACAACCTAGTCAACATGCCACCTTGACATCCCTACAGTCCAGTTAAAAACCCACATCAACATCTTTACTTCCACCTATCATATATTTAATACTATGTACTTCCACGTGTCACATCGGTACTTACGCATGTCAGTTTGTGGTGACTCCTTTTTTCATGTTTGAGCAAAACTTCAGAATGACATAACTTTCTCATACGACGTCGGTTTGAGCCCATTCAAGTTGCGTTGGAAATCTATTGACAAGCTCTTTGACGAGGATACATTTTCATCAGAATTTGAGAACATCAATTTTATCGATCAAAATCCACTTATATCACCAAGAGGATGCATATTGTGTGATTACATGTGTTTCTCTTGCTTCCACATGTGTGACTTAGTTAATTGATGATTGCATGGATAAATTAACTAGGACTAGGTGGTATATTACTTCGGTTTATGTCAATGATTGTCTAGATATTTCTAGATCACTATTATGGAAACTTCACTTAGCCATGCAGAGTATATCATGTGTGTTTTACCATTTTACTCAACAATTAATACACTTATTGCATTCTACTCTCCTTTCTTCTCTCTCGCAAACTTTGTGTGTTCATTGTCTACTATTTAGGTTCATTGTGAAAAATTCACATGGTATCAGAGCCTTGATTGCTAGGAGAAAGAACATAATAATTTATATTTTCAAGTATAGGAGGAATATGCAATCATAAAAGATCAATTACTCGTCGGTAATACTTCTCACGCCTCATAACTACTTTGAGTGGAAGCTGAAAGTTATGCATTATCTAAGATGCAGAGGCTTGTACCGGATTACTATGGCGATAGAGATTGAGCCAACTTATGTTGTCGAGAAGAACAAGTATCTCAACCACATGGTTGAGGCCTATGGCCTTCTTAGTTTTTCTATGTCCCCCGAGCTTCTATTTCACATTGAAGCTTATACTAGACAAAATGAGATTTGGACCAAGTCGGACGATCTCTTTGGAAAATAGGATGAAATGATAGGCCATATGCTCGAGGTCGAGCTGAATTCCTTAGATCTGAGGAATTTTGATAACATATGGGACTTCTTTATGAATTTCAAGTCCCTCCTCCTTCATAGAAATGGATGTGATGTTGACAAATCAACTCAAGAAACCTAGTTGATCCTTTCTATTCTGGAAAAAGTTGGTCTGGATTATATTGGTTTTGTCTCATCTTTCCATACAAACAAATTCACTTTAGGATCAACCTGGAATTTTTTTATATTATATAAGTTTATTGAATCCCTCATGCATGATAAAGACAAACTCATCAAGATGGGGATAATCAAGGGATCCATTGCACATGCACTTTCTATGCATGAGAGTAGTAGGGCATGCAATCTGAAGACCAAGCAAAAAGACAAGGTAAAGGGACATGCAAAGCCAAACAATGAAGGGTACTCCGAACCCTTCCTTGATTCCTCAAGCTCCAAAGGTGGAAAAGTAAAGTAAGGGAAGACCAAATGTGGTTACTGCAACTGTGGTTATCATCCTGATTATGCATGCATGAAGAAACAAATTGATCTGATGACGCAGATTCTTCAGAATAACAACCTTGGGAATCAAAGTATCGAAGTTGTCAAGAAGAAGCGAGAAGATCAATCCAAATGAGATAAATCTCATGCATTGATTTCCATGAACTCTTCTCCCGATGCATAGATCTTAGATTCAGGTGCATCCCACCATATGGAAACAATAGAGAATGTTTTATTTTCTATTTCTACATGCACGGGTCCTCCCATCCTCATGAGGGATGGTACCCCAATTGAGTTCATTGCCCAAGTGAGAGTCTAAGAACTCCCACACATAAGTTTTGATAAAGTATTGCATGTTCCAAAACTCTCTATGAATCTACTCTCCGTTTATCAGATAACACATTTTGGTATAGGAAAAAGGATGAATTTCACACTTGATTCCGTAACCATATCTAATGTGTGATCATTCCATGATTGTTGTTGGTGAGGTAAAAAACTAATCTCGTTTGCATACTTCAGTAAGTTCATTTATAAATATGATTATGTTTTACTACTGACACATATTGATGATACTATTAGATTGTGGCACAAGAGATTCATCCATGTAAACTTGAAACACGTGCAACAACTATGCAAACAATAAATGGTCACCGACTTTCCCAACATACATTTTTCCAAAGGAGTTTTTCAAGGATGTGTTCTTGGAAAACATCCCTGGGAGAAGTTTGAGAAAGGGAAGGCCTATAAGGCCTCCTCTCCTTTGGAGCTCATCCATAGTGATCTGATGGGACCCTTTCCTCATTTTTCCATCAACAAAGAAAGGTATGTTCTTACATTTATTGATGATTTATTATCATACACTTGGGTGTATTTTATCAGACATAAGTCTAAGGTTTTTTAGCATCTCAAAGACTTCAAAGCACGTGCAGAGACTCAATATGGGAGAAATATCAAAATCCTCCACATAGACAATGGGGGGGAATATGTGAACTAAGATGTCCATCATCTTTATTTAGAGCTAGGTATACAACTGTAGCACACGGTACCTTACACTCCACAATAGAATGGAGTAGCCGAGAGGAAGAATAGATCCCTCAAGGAGATGGCCACTTGCATGTTGCAAGAAAGACATCTGTTAGCGTCAGAAGTCACTCCTGGATTGCTTGCAGGAGCAGAGCCCAACGCCCATCAGTTTATGTCACGATTTGTTTATAAAAAGGGGGTGATAAAATGGAAGTTAACTCAAAACAATGTTGTTCTAACTCCGAAACTAGGCCAGGCATGCATGGGCAAGTGAGGTCTTAGATAAACTTTAGACAGTGAGTTGTAGTAAGGGTGAGTAGGGTGAAGACTTGTATAAGATAACTGCAAAGGTTTGTCGTAAACATCAGGTTTCTAACAGACTGTAGGAGAAAACATCTAAACGCAAGATCTTCTTACATTCAAACGCAGAAAACCGGAGAATACAACAATGCAACAATAAATCCTTTATCGTAACATAATTGCAATAATTCATGTGAATCAGTCAATCATGAACTCCCTCAGTATGAGATGAAAACTAGATGGGGTAGGAAAACTGTCTGTCATTAAACAAGAAATCTTACATACAGATGCATAACCAGAGAACTAGAGTGTTTGCTAAAACTTTACAATCGGGAGCTTCGCTCTACCATCGATATCTTACAAAAATGGCAAAATTGCCTACATATACTTGAAGAGAAACCAACAGTGAAATCGAGGCACTGCATTAAAAACATTGCGTCTGCATGCCCACTGACAATCTGCACATGCAGTCTTTGAATTATCGTGCACCTATGGCAGACGCAATCGAACTCTTGACAGTCATGTGGGTGAACCAACATGCTTTTAATTCGTTGCTGGACTTTCCCTTTATGGCGGAGACGATGTCTAACCACCAACAACTACCTCAATAACTGCTTCCTTGGGATTGAGAACGGTTCGACCAACTCTGCTCCTTTGGGACGTGGAGGTCTCCTTGCGCTGCCACCTGGATTGGCTGAATGACCTGATGAATAGATATGGAGGCCATTGCGAAGGCTGGGGTGTATGATGGGAAGTGATGGATAGGTGGAAGTAGAGAAAGAGAGGCACATGGCAGAGGGCAAGTGGGTGATGAGTTGGAGAGGGGCCATGTAGTCGGAGGGAAAAGGGCTGTGGCACTTGATGACTAGGCAAGGTACCATGGGAATAGTGATAGGGCGACCGTAAGGTGGCAGGCGAAAGGGAAGGAGGAAAGATGAGTTGGAGGATGAGGGGGAGAACACCTGGCAGGAGGTGACAGGTAGAAACGAGAGAAAAGGGGAAAAGGATGGGCCAGGATGGCGATGAATGGAAAACGCACGGTGGAAGGTGGAGGATATGGAGATGGGGCATCATGGGGTCCGTCGGGAGCCACCAATTCCAGACCCCCCCCCCCTTATTAAAGGTAGAAAAGCAAGGGGGGNGATAGAAAGGTGGGGGGGCTCCAGAATCGGATGCTGACCGTGGATCTGGGCGCGTGGATCTCCGCCGCCCAGTTCTGCTTGCCACTTATCCACAGGCACATTTGCGCCCCGAACTTAGGATAAGTGGGTTTTCACCCGCTTCTTTGCACTTTCCTCCTTCCTTACAAGAAATGTCACTAACAACATCCACTACCAAAGCTTTGGGACGAGTCACTTAACTATGTCATCCACATTCAAAACATATCTCCTCATAGATCTGTCAAGGATAGGATTCCCTATGAGGCATGGAGTGGCAACAAACTAGAATTCACCCACTTCTGAATATTTGGATCACACACATGGGCTTGTGTACCCTCTAAAAAGAGGAAATCATTAGATACACATAGTATTACATGCATTTTTGTGGGATATTCAGATGGTGTTAAGGGTTACAGGTTACTTTATCCCTCTATGAATAGGCACATCATTGAGCACAAAGTTTAGTTTGAGGAGAGTCCTTTGCATGCACCATTGGATCCACATCCAAATACCTTAGCACCACTGCCTGCACTAGACATCAGTGATGATGAGTCCCCTCACTCAAATCATGGTTTATATCTAATCTCTGAATCTGATTTGGAATATGATGAGAATGATGATGATGAACATGCAAATGTTGAGCCACCACATATGCCCAAGTGGGAACAGACCAACCTACATGTAGTAGGAGGTCTTGTAGGGAAACCAGTGGATTAGAGGAGGATGAGGTCTCAGTTTGAGGATCCTCTTCATGCACTCACAACTACTGAACCAATGATTCCCATGCATTTCTATATGGTTCTAGCTTCAAAACCGTAGACCTATGCAGAGGTTATAGGGAATCCCTTCTAGGAAGTCGCTATGCATGAGGAGTACAATTCTCTCCTCGAGAACCAAACTTGGGATCTGGCTTCACTTCCTTCAGATAGGAATCTTATCAAATGCATATGGGCCTATAGGAACAAGAAGGAAGCAAATGAACAGGTGAGAAGGTATAAGGAAATATTGGTTGCCAAATATTTTCACCAAATCCATGAGACAAACTATGATGAGAAATTTTATATATAGAAAAGATGGAATCCATATGATTTTCTCTTGCCATTGTGGCAGCCAGGGGGTGGGAATTTCACCAGATAGAAATGAAGAATTATTTTATTCTTGGGGATCTCTTAGAGGATATTTACATGGAGTAGCTACAAGGGTTCATTCAGAACTCATCCTTAGTATGCTAACTGGAGAATTCCCTCTATGGTGTCAAGCAGACACCTACAACATGGTATGTGAAGATGGATGCCTACTTCCTCTCTCGACACTTTTTCAGATCCAAACATCTACATGTTGAGGACCTCAAACTCCTTACTGATCTTAGTTCTCTATGTTGATGACCTTATAATCACAGGAATTTTGGCCTCATCAATTGATGAGGTCAAAGGAATTTTGTACGATGGGTTATCTATGACGGACATGTGTCCAATGCATTATTTCCTTTGTCTCAATATCACTCAGGATGCTCCAAGAATCAAGCTATCTCAAACTAAGTATGCCTGGGATCTCTTAGTTAGATTCCACATGACCGATTGCAAGTCAACAAACACACCATTTATGCCTGGGGTACACATTGAGGATGGAAAGGATACATTGGTAGTGGACATCACCTTGTATCGACAACTTGTGGGGAGCCTTATCTATCTCACCCATACCTGGTCATATATCTCATATGCAGTAGGGGAAGTTTCCAGGTACATGCAAGAGCCGCATGAGCTACACTGGAAGGCTACCAAGTTCATCCTTAAATATATCAGGGCACCACTGGTTATGGGATCCACTATGTAGCATGTTGTGCATTGGATCTCATGGGCTTCACCGATTCCGATTGGGCTAGTGATAACACAGATCACATGTCCACTTATGGGTGCATGCTTAGTTGGGGTTCCAGTCTCATCTATTGGTCGAGAAAAAAGAAGTCATATATTTCTCTATCTTCAACAGAGTTCAAGTACATAGGAGTAATCAATGTCATGATTTAGGCACTTGGATTCAAAACTTCCTCACTGAGCTCGACATCTAGTTTCATTGTTCGACTGTCATTTGGTGTGACAATCATAGTACTCTCAAGTTCTATAGATACCCAATGTAGCGATAGTGGACCAAACACATCAAGATCCATAAGCATTACATCAGAGAGTTAGTACATGATAGTTATATCATCGATTTGCATTATTTTCCATCTTCCAAATAGATTGCAAGCATCTTCACCAAGACATTTATTGAGTATAAATTCCATTTCCTATGCGATTGTCTTGGAGTGAAGGACACAATTTCTTAGAAATTGTATTTCCTTCTTCATTTTTTGCTACATTATACTTTGAGGGGTGGTTTTCCCATGAGGTTTTCCCTCTTTATTATATTTTTTTGTTGTTTCATTCTTATATTTTTTGCACAATGGGTACCTAACATGGCCTTGGTTTCCAGGACCCATTCATCATGTACACCTTAGTAGTGTTCAAGGGGGGTGTTGGTGATCCGGATTATTTTCGGCACGAAATGAGAGCGGAGATATAATAAAGAAATGTACAGAGATATATAATATATCCAATAGTATAACAAAGATATATCATATATATAACCATAAACACAAAGATACAGTAATACACAATTTCTTTTAATGAGTGAAATGTACAAAACTGTACAAATACATAGTGAAAGACTCACTAAAATGGTGGCAACTTATCTCTGAGAAGAGATGTGATGGATACATTCATTCAAAAGAAGATGGTGATGTTTACAATGAGGATCTAGAGGCCTTTCTAACATATAAAATCCAAAACCCTAACCCTAGAAGATGAAAATCCAACAAGTTTGTGGACCCCCTTTTGGGTAGTTTGGTGTATCAACTTCCTGGGGCGTAACTTTGGCATATGATCTTTGTTTGGGGCATATGATAGCTCGTTGGAAAGGTATTGATGAGGATCTTCATTTCACAATATCAATAATTCCTTTGGTTATGATTGAGGTTCCCCATCATGAAAAAGTCTCGTTTAGGCCCTCAAAATGGCCCTGGAAGTTTAGGTCCCGAAAAACTGCTAAAAATAGTAAATTGCCAAACAACTTTTTTGAGCCAACTAGAATAGGTGGGTGGACACCGATATGCACCTGAATCAATCCTCCCTCCTTAGGAAGAAATGGTCTCCATTGCATTGAGTTCCCGGGGGATAGGGGGAAGCGTTTGTTGAATATGAACCTTGGTGAGTTGCTTGCCTTGTTGGATAATTTGCACTGCTTGTCTTGTGGAAGGTTGTCGATAACATGATGTTGGAAGGGTTGGACCTTTTTAACCAATCTAGCTGCATGATATGACTATGTGCAGAAAGAATCTTTGTGCTTTGCTTCAATCTTGTCGACCTGATTCTTTTGGATAGAAGGTGCTTGGAATGAGGCTACAGTGGTTGCAGTGTCCTTCTGTTCACATTTTGAACATATTGTGAAGAGGTTGAATGTTGTTGTATGAGATATTACTTTTCAGCAATGTTTCAAAGGGACAATAGTCAGAACTACCTTTGGTATCCTGTAGAGATGACCCCCTAGAGTAATAATGGCACTACGAGGTCGAGACTCATAAATAACATGGAGCTTCCACATATATGGTTGGCCCAAAAGAACATCACAAACATCCAGTGGGGAAACATCACATAATACCTCATCCTTGAAGGGCTTGATGTCATATGACAAGCGACACTGTTGGATGAAATAGATATCTTGTCCCTGGCGAAGCCACCCGATGTTGTATGGTTGCGGGTGTGGTGTTGTCGATAATCCCAATTGTTTGATGACCTTCTGAGATGAGGTTCTTATGGCTTCCACTATCAACAATAAAATGCAGCGGGGTCCCATTCACCCACATATGTGAATGAAAAAGGTGCTACCCATCTTCAGTGTTGTGCATGGGGATTTTTTGGAAATCGCACCACTTTCTAGTGTCCTTCTTCATCTTTCTATTACCCTTCTTTTCCCATGGCTTGGACTAGTTTTCTAGAGGCTAGTTGTTGGGTCGTATTTACCATACTTTGGTTGTTGCGGATTTGCAAGCCCAAACTCCCATTTGTTCTAGTGCCTAAATATCTTCTCTATTTTGACAACATATCAATAGGCAGCTCCCAATGATGAGATGTCCATAAAATCCATTTCGGTTTGGATGTACCTATGTAGAGCCCCGCAGTATTTTAGAACCATATGTCGCTCAGAGTCTTTGATACCCAGCTTGGTGTGAAAGGTATGGAAATTATTTGTGAACTCTAGCACTGTTTGGCCCCTTTCTTTCCGCAGTGTGGTCCACCTCATGTACTGGTCGTCATAGTTACCAACGGGGTAATATTATTCCTTGACCACATCCACAAAAAAATCCCAGGTGGGATCGACCCCATATATTCCAGACTCATTTGTGGAACTTTTCATCCAGTAAGTTTCCCACCATTTTTTTACACGGGGGAGAGACTTAAGGATTGTGAAGGTGATCTTTTTCCTATCGGAAAAATTGTGAACAAAGAAATAACCTTCTAGCATATTTAACCATTTTTCTAGGGCATCCACATCTATCTATCCTTCAAATACGAGAATATAAAAATTTACTTGTACCTTAAAAGGGGAGGTGCCTACAAAGTGTCTGATTGATGAATACGTGCATGTTTTTATCAGCAAGCACTGAAGGACATGGGAAAAATTCTCCATCATTTGGTCCCTATGTCGCATGAGAGCTTGCTCAAGCAACAAATTAATAGAATATTTTTCTCTGTCGTTTTTCTTTTCTTTTTCTATGGAGGGTTTCTTGGGGGTGAAAGAGAAATTTTTCTCAAGAGAGACAAGATTGAGACCCAACTTGCTATACTCGTACCTCATCGGGGACATGCACTGAAAAACGATAAAGAGAAGCCTGCTCTGATACCACTAATATGGATTATTTTCGACACGAAATGAGAGCAGAGATATAATAAAGAAATGTACAGAGATATATTAGATATTAAATAATATAAAAGATATATATCAGATATATAACCATAAACAAAGAGATACAATAATACACAATTTCTATTAATGAGTGAAATGTACAAAATTGTAGAAATACAGAGTGAAAGACTCGCTAGAATAGTGGCAACTTATCTCTGAGAAGAGATGTGATGGCTACACTCATTCGCAACAAGATGGTGATGTTTAAAATGAGGCTCTAGAGGAATTTTTAACATAAAGAAAATAAAAAACCTTAACCCCAAAAGATGAAAATCCAATAAGTTTGTGAACCCCGTTTTGGGTATTTTGGTGTATCAACTTCTCGGGGGCATAACTTTGGCATACAATATCCGTTTGGGGCACACGATAGCTTGTTGGAAAGGTATTGATGAGGAGATTCATTTCACAAGATTAATAACTTCTTTGGCTATCATTGAGGTGCTCGATCATGAAAAATCATCATTTAGGCCCTCAAAATGGCCTCGAAAGTTTAGGACTTGAAAACCTGCTAAAAATAGTAAATTTCCAAACAATTGTTTTTAGCCAGCTGGAATAGGTGGGTGGCCATCGATATCCACTTGGCTCAGTTGGATATGTTACAGACTCACCTAGGTAATTATTTTCCTAAGGTTGATAGTCCAATGTTGAGGGGATTTCCATAGATGAGAATATTCTCTCTTGAGAATAATCCCCTACAAATTAGGGTTCCTCCTACAACATAGGGCACCTTCCTTCTTCATTTCATAGTCAGTTACACCTCAGTTAGACTAGTGGAGGTCACTCATGCATAGAAACCTCGGTTTTATCACCAACATTTGCATGTTCACCTCGATTTCCTCACCAGGAGTGTGAATATCTCATGCATGTTTCCAAGAGGAAACATATTTTATGATTGCATGCGTTTCTCTCACTCCCACACACGTGACTCAGTTAATTGATGATTGTATGGATCGGTTAACTAGGATTTGGTGGCATATTACTTCGATTTTTGTCAGCAAGTGTCTAGATCTATGTAGATCACTACTATGGAAACCTCACTTAGCTATGTAGAGTATATCATGTGTATTTTACCAATTTACTCAATATTCAATACAATTCTTTCATTCTACTCTCTTCTCTTCTCTCTCACAATCTTTGTGTGTTCATTTTCTACTAGCTAGGTTCACTATGAAAACTTCATAGTAGTAACCTACCCTTAGGATTTTATGAGCCATGGTCTCTCTTGCAAAGTGCCCACTTATGGGGCCATTGTGTAAAAATTTCAACACCTTCTTTGCTTCTTCTTTCTCAAGACATCTAAGCAATACTCCATCATAATTCTTTCGAAATAACACAAAGTTAATCAGACGACATTGGGTTGATTTAATTCAAAGGTCTCTTCTCTCCTTAAGATTTAAATGTTTTGGGAACATGCCATGATGGAGAAAATAGGATATATTTGAATACCATGAATCATTACTTGGTGGGATGTAAAGTGCTTCGTTACACCATAAGGATAGATCATTGTCCCACCCAGACTGATTTGTCCCTGCTAGGTCTTGAGACTCTATGTCTAATTTACATAAACCTTGACCTATAACTATTTTTGCTAGTTTGATATCGACATCAAATTCTTGGATTACCTCCATCCAATTTTCTCTCCTTTCACCCATTTCTTGTTGTGTGAATAATGATCTCATAGCAAGGTGGGCTCTATAACTTGTAGAAAATCCAGGTCCTATCAGCAGTCTTCTTGGTCTGTCTTTGACCAAGCTAAGACACTAAGTTTTTCTGCTGTCATAAATTTGTTTTCTGCTGTTTTATAACAGCCAACTGTAGTTTTGGTTTGCTGATGTGTTATGGTTGTTGTTAGGTGATTGGGTGCCCTTGCAAGTAGTTTTCTGTTAGATAAATTACATTTATACTTTCCCAATAACAACAACACACCTATTTAATCTTTAAATGATGAAATATGGATAGAATTAAGAGCTTCCTAACAGCAACTAAAATGCATGTGTAGACACAGGTATTTTTGGTCTATGACCCTGGATAAAACCCCCCCGGGGAAAACCAGTTGTGAGATATGATGTATATATGAGGTAGAGATATAATCTAATACAGTAAACACAATACAATAAGAACCTGGTACAATAGAAACTCCAAAATGAAGAAGTATCCAAGCTCAAACTGCCAGAAGGAGAGACATGTGGTGCGCCCCCTCTGAAACTGCCAGATATGCTCCAGAATCCAACTGAGATGCCTGATAGCAAAACCCCTCCACAGGAATGACTGTCCTGCAGCTCTGATCACTATGCAACTGACATCAATGAAAACTGATGGCTAGAAA
>ML779961.1:1117001-1168459 GCA_009831015.1 Picea engelmannii
AAAAGTGACATTTTGCACTTTAACCAAAGTCAAGTACAAAATAGACATAAAGGACAAGGACAAAGTGCCAAATGACTTTCCCACATGTGCTAAGGAGGGATAACACATGGGGAACACCTCCCAAGGTACACAAATCAACATAACTTTATTGTGATTCTTTAGGATGTAAGGACTAAAATGTTTGACTTCTTTGTACACAGTATAAGCTTGTTTTTCGATAGCGGGATAATCCATCTCTAGCCATTGTAAATTTGTGCTCATGAATGAGATAGGGCCTCATTTTTCTCATCATCTTTTTGTGTTAGGACTGTTTCTAAAGACTAGTCAAAGGCAAATGTGTATAGGAAGAAATCGTTATTGAAGTCTTGGTTGTGTAAGACTGGTGCTTGAGAAATAGTAGTCTTGATTTTATCAAAATATTCTTTCTCTTCCTTATTCCATATAAATTATGCATTTGTGGGTATCATGTTTTGTAATGGCTTGATTGTTTTAGTGAAATTAGGAAAACAAATTCTAACGAAATGATTTTCCAAAAAAAGACTGGATTTCTTGTTATGTGGAAGAGAGAGTTGAGAAATTACTTTAACACGCTCTGAATCAATGTTAATTCCATCCTTAGAGATGATATGGCCTGAGATTTTCCCCTCGATTATGCCAAAGATAATTTTTTGGGATTGAGAGAAATACCATATTTCTTACATCTTTCAAAAATTTGGATCAAGTGAGCAATATGGTCTGATTTGTTCTTTGAATAGAATGTGTCTCTCACATTATCAACCCAAAAGGCATGCGTTTATATGTGAAGGTTCCCCATTTAGTTCGGAAAGTAGTTTTCAAACGGTCTTCTTCTGAAACTAGGACTTGGTTATATCCCAAAATAACGTCCAGAAGTGAGAACATCTCAAATCCAGAAAAAAATTGTAATACGTTTTCCATGGGAGGAACTTAGTAGTCATCTTTTTCCGATGCTTTGTTTAGATTACGAAAATCCACGCACATGCGTATTTCTCCTGACTTCTTGTTTATTGGTACTAGATTAACTACCCAGGTAGAATCTATTACCTAGAAGATAATCTTGGTGTCCAACAAATTTTTAAGCTCTTTTTCCATTAAAGGTTCCATGGATGGGTGTATTTTCCTTATTTTTCGTTGAAAAGACTTAGAATCATTACTAAGAGGTATTGTGTGTTGGATGATCCTTGTGTCATATGTTTTGAGATCCTAATGCGACCAAGAAAAAATATAGTGATACTCTTTAAACAGTTCTAGGTAAGCTTTCTTTTCGTCGACAGATATAGACTTCCCAAGGTTAATGTTTCTGGGACTTTCATAACTCCCTAGATTCACAAATTCATAATCAAGACTAGAACTACTTGTTTTCGCATTTCGGGGATTCTTGAATTTCTCTTGCATATCAAACAAGTTTTCTAGGTTAATTACCCCTTTAGGCATTGTGTGAAACTTAGATATTTCAACTATTGTAACTTTTCTTATTTCAAATTCTTCATTTTCTTGTTCAACAAGTATTTCTTGAAAATTTTCATCATCGATGGCTAGATCTCTAAAGTTTTCTTCATTGGTTAAAAAATATGATATTTTCTCATCACCCTCAAATACTTTCTAGTTGGTGATATTGTCAAGGACCAATGATTTTTATAACGTATCTATAGTGAATCTAGAAGCTTCGTAGTCTTCCAAGGGAGTGAGCTAATGGGTTCTTGGACAGGGGAATGGAAGTAATATTGAATGCTAGAAATTTATATACTAGCCTATGCACTTATTTTTTACATTTCCTAAGATGTGGTGAATTACGATGTATAGTGTTCTTAACGTGTCTAACAATTATTTTTTAATCCCCAAAGACAACAAGTTATTTAATGTTCAATTCAATGGATTTTCTAAGGCCTCATACTCAGTTGTGTTTTTAGTACATTCAAATTCAATCCTGCATGATAAAAAAATGCATTTGCCAGTTGGACCAAAGAAATTACACCCAGCCCCATCCCATTCTTGTGATTTGGATCCATCAAAAAAGAGAATCTAGATTTTCGAGGGGAGATGAGGCACTCTTTTCTCGATGTCTATGCTTGGATTTTTAGCTTCATTTGATGTACTAATTATAAACAATTGATCTAGGTTGTTGTGATTTTCTATTATTGTCTAATTTTCTCACAAAAACAACTCCAATTTATGTGTGAATGGAATTTCATATTTGCATGCTGTGAAATTCCCAAAATATGAGTCACAAGAATAATTCCCTAGTATGGGAAACCTGGATGAAGATGGTTCATTGGGATCCTCTTAATCAATGATAGTGTGTTTTAAGTATTTTTCTCGGTCAATTATTATCTTGTTGGGATTCCCATTCCAAGGAAACCATAGGTGAGACCAGTTAGAAGCAAAATACCCTTGGATCTTGTGTGACCAATCGTAGCTAAGTAGCATCCCATATGCTTCCGGGATATCCACAAATACAATATCTATAACCTGGAGAATCTTGGGGTTGGAGGAAATCATAATCATAACATCTTTTAATTCCCCAATAAATTTCACCTCTGATCTGTCCAGTGGTATGATATGTGCTTCACTTTTAGTGGGAGTTGCATTTAATTTTTTGCAGTTAGAGTTGCATTTAATTTTTTGCAGTTAGAGTAGGGAATAACATTTGATCATTCCCATGAATCTACTAGACAACTGTGGATCTTTTTGTTGAAGATTTCAAATGTCAATGGGAAATGGGGAATGGAAAACTTAGATTCATTATCTGTGGAAGTTGAATTCACCGTAGACTTCTTAGTTTCCCCTGAAGTGATTATGTTTATATTTTGATTGGGGTTGGTTGTTTTGTTATCTTAGTAATTTAATGCTTGAAGTTAAAAGTTTTTCTGCAAAGGGATCTTGCAAATATCTACATTATACTCTATTTTTTTTATTCCTAGTTAGCAAGTTTAGGAACATGACTGAGCACAGGGGTAGGTTTTGTTAAGGGAGTTGAATTCCAAGTCTTCTTAGGAGCTTGAACTATGACCAGATGAGATTGATATTCATGGCCTTTGCTCCTTGTCTGAACAATCAATGTTTCATATACCAATTCCTCCTCTTCGGTGAATTTTTACTCAAGCATCATATGATTTACATCCCATAATACCATAGTTGTATATTCCAATTGTTCATTGTATTCTTCATCTATAGTGCTATATGATGGGCCATTTTTCTGATCAGTTAAAGTACATCCATCTAAGAAATGGTTGGCCATCAAATTCATGTCATTTATCCAATGAGGACAATTCCTTTTACAATGATTTTCCTGATGATAACTACAAAAGGAATCTAGGGCCACATCCCCTAAATCAATGTTCAAATTAGCAGAGGGACGTTCTAAGGATTTGAAAGGAGGAGGTATTTTGGAAAAATCTATATAATGCCTTTAGTTATATCTATCTTCTCCCAAACTTATTTTCATGTCTATTATCTTGTTTGACAACTTCTTAATCATTCTTTGTAGACTTTCCATATCGGTGCTATCTTTTTCATTGTTTTGATCAACTTCTTTCCCAAGTGACCTAGTCAACAAAAGGACCCTTTTGGGTTGTTGTGTTTCTTTCTTTCCTAGTGAAATTTGACTTTATTTGCACCCCTTTATCTGAAATTCAATAGTCTTAGCTTACTCAAAATTTTCTGCTAGAGTATGTTTGTCATTTCTTTTAACAAACATTGAAATTGAAGCTGGTAGAGCATTTGCATAAACTTCAATTTGTAACTCTTGGGAAGGTTTTTCATCTTGCTAGAAATTGTTTAGGATTGTGGTAAAATTCATATTAAATTCCTTAAAAAAAAATTTAGGACCCATAGTGGCAATGAACAATTCATCCATTAGAGCCTCAGTTGTGGTTTTGTCTACAAAATTGTCTAAGAAATCCTTTTGAAATTTGATCCATCTAGTTATGGAAACAAAAAGGAGGTTAAAATAACAAGTAGAAGTTGAGTTTTCAAAGGTGTAAGGGAAAATTTGACAAACTACATCCTCATGTTGCACATTCATTAGTCGGATGGCAAGAATAAATTTTTTATGTGATCTTCCGACAACCCGAATGTTTGAGGATCAAACTTGGGTAGTAACTTCTCTAGATGTCTTGGTAGGTTATGTAGATGACTGGGAAAATCCAAAGCATATCTAGCCAACCATGATTGGTTGTTTTCCCAATGATCATCCTCATTATTATCACCCATGTGATATGACTCGTAGTCTGAAACTTCTAAATAAAATTTTTCTTCTTCTTACTTTGGGCCTTCTTCGGGTTCAGAGTAAGTACTTGCAGGTGGAGTAAATATTGATGTGTTATGGATTAATCCAAAGCATTGTTCTATTTCAATTAAGGAAAAATCCACTAGATCTTTGACCATGTGTATGAAGGTATGTTTTTTTGTAGACACCACGGGTCTTACAGTTCTTCTTCTTCGAGGAAGCAATGGAGTTATGTGTAATACTCTTATTTGTCTAGTATATTCTCTGGTGATTCTCCTAAATGTGTTAATTTTTTTGTGAGGCATTGTGTATCATATTTTCTGATGAGATCCAAAACTTTCGTTAGCCTGAGGCGAGGTACAAGAAGTAGGATTATCTTCAAGTTCTAGATTTACTTTATGTGGGATGTTTGTATGGATTTCCATCCATCAACCCTCCTTCTAGTGCCAATTCTGTTGAGGGGGATGGATTCCCTTTAATTCAACAGGAGGGATCACACTCAAGGATGAGGCCCAATTATATTGTTCCCCATTTTGAATATTGTAATCCTCCAGATTAATGGCCCAACATTTGTTCGATGAGCTTTACTGATTTTGTTCGTTTTAAATTTGTTCCTTAAACTAATCGATTATATTTTTTTGTTTCCTGTGTTTTCTTTCCATATTATGAAGGAGAAAAATGAATGATAAAGAAAGATATTTATTGGGGAAATCAATGCTCAGGATAACCCTTAGCAGTGATGAGTAAGTAACATCTAAAACTAAATTCTTCCAACAATAATACCAAAAGATTTTTTTCAGTTACTAGATAGGCTTAATAAAACAGAATAAAATAACATTCCTATAGAAATATATACGAGGAAAGATAAGCAAGAAATAATTTTTTACTTTTATAAGTTCACATAACACAAAGAACTAATTATCAAATAATATTATATTTCACCAAACTTTACCCAGAAAATTATTAATCAATTGAGATAGTTGAATTAACGATTAAAATCTTACTAGATGCTCGTAGAATTCAATCAAATTGCAGAAAAATCCACTCATGAGAAAACATGCACAAATTTGGTAATATCTCCTTGGCTCCTTCCGAGCTTTTGAATTAAACTTGGAAAACAATTTCCTCTCCTTCTACTCCAAAAATTTCTCACAAAAAACCATCGACCTCTTGTGCATGGTCAATTCTCTTATATATTAAAATTTAAAATGTCTAAAAATATTACTAATGTTATTTCAAGCAAATACATAAAGTAATGTGAACTCATCAACGTGCTCTCCCATGTTTTTCTCATGCATGAGGTAACTGATATAGTGGATGTGCTTTTTCATACTTGACCCACTTGGAGAATAGATCCTCACATGTTTGGATGAAAAGGAAGTGATGTTGATCCATAGGTGCATTGAGCATCTCCCTCATATTCCTAGTGCATTGTACATACTTGTCCACCTTGGTAGTCACACGTTCGAAGCTGGCAATCGTATTGATAGTGTTTCCCATGATTAGTTTGACTTGTACTTGTGCCAAATTTTTCATCTTTCAAACATCCAAATCATACCTTTGTTTGATGTCTATGTGATAATGATGATTCTTTATATCATTGATGTCCTGAAAATATTTGGGTGACTAAAACTTGGGCAATTAGATTTATGTCATTATCTCATCAATTTTCTCCCAATTCCTAAGGAATTCATCCCATATTTCATGTATCCTCTTATTTGGTTCAACAACAAATTGAACCCAATATTTTGCTGCCATCTATACCCTGGCCATGTTGTCATAAATGACAATTATGGTGCCATGCTCTTCTTCTCCTCGACCTTTATGAATTTATCTTATATACTCAATCTGGTTCAAGGTTCTGTGCACTCTTTCATCCCACTTCAAAATTTCCCTATGTGTTACTGCGCACAACAAATTTTATTGGTAGCTTATGACTTTTTCCATAAAGGAATCTCTAACTAACTTGTATCGTCCATACTGCTCCAAAAAATATGCTCTTAATATCATCACTTCATGTGTGGTGTCCTTGTAATAATATGCTTGATGTCTAAGAGACTCTAATTATTTTCTCATGGAATCAACCTCTCTTTCATATTATTTGGCTTGGTTGATTGTGGCATGAGATATGACCATCCCTGCTTCTATCAATTCACTAAATTTATCTTTCTTAGCATCCATCAAGGTTTCCCCAAAAGTCCAAATCAAAGTGATGTCTAAAGTTAGTTTTCTCTTCCTCTATGTTCTTTTTACCAATATCTACCTCTTCCTGTAATATGCTATTGATTCAATATCGGCTAATTAACCCAAGGGCTCTAGTATTGGTTAGTCACCCCATGCAAACATATTTCCCATGGTTCATGGAGTGTGAAAGTGTTATAGGACAATTTTTTTTCCCTTATCCATTGTTGATATCTATATTCCTAGTTCCTCCACTTCCTTGTCTGTCATTTGCTCAGTGCTTGGATCTTTATGGAGCTAGTATGTCTTTCTTTTTTTCTCAAATCCTCCTGTAAATATATCAATAATTTGTTATAGTTCTGATCAATCATCTAGTTTATTTTCAGTTGACATTGTATGTTGTGTTCTATCCTCAAGCACAAAGGTAGTGGATGGATCAACCATTGTCTCCTCATTTGTTGGAGTGGTCGTCTATTCTTTTTTTTTTTTCCCAATTTCATCTGTGGTATTCTCATGTTGTTGCTCAATCTCTCTTTCTATTTTAATATTTTATTGTTCAAGTGTTGTGTCATCTATACTTTGTTCTTCACTCTCCTTTCCCAAGTCACTTTCTGCAAGATACCAGATATAATAAATATGCAGAACAGAAATAAAATGCTAGAAATGGCAGAATAACAGTAATATAACCAGCATAATCTCCACAATAACATAGAAATGATATAAGAACAACAATAGAAATAGCACTTTGATTTAGAAAGCAATGTTCACGGGCCTCTTCGAGGGGGCAACCTCCAATTAAGTAACACTCTATTACAATAATCTCCAAGCTAGGTTTTTCATACCCTCGACCCTTATTTATACTAAATATGTCTATCAAGAGAAGCACCTAGAGGAAGATCCTTCTAGAAGCGTAAGCTTCTATTAGGTCTTCTTACATCTTCCTTATTCTATTTTATTGAAAGGCCTTATTAATATTGACCTTTATTACATCCGAATATATTGATCTACCTATGTGTAGGTTAGGACCCTAACATGTCCAACCCCTTAAAAACAACCTTGTCCTCAAGGCTTGAGATGTGGAAACTGCTGCAGAATGGTAGCTGGTTCCCAAGTGGCATCTGCTGGAGTCGTATCTTTCCACTGGACTAGCACTTCCTTGATGGTTCTCGGACGCAGGCGATGCTCACGCTGGTCCAAAACTGCTTCTGGCTGTAGCCAAATGGATCCTTCTTCAGCTAACTTTGGAAGGTTGGTTTGAATTTGGCACCTAGTTCAAATCACCTTCTTTAAGCATGAAACATGAAAAATAGGATGTAGCTTCGATTGACTGGGCAGAGCTAACTGATATGCGACTTGTCCCACACGCTTGAGAACTGTATAAGGACCATAAAATTTGGGCGCTAGCTTCTGACAATGCTCGGCCTTGAGGGAGGTTTGCTTGTATGGTTGCAATCGCAGAAACACCTGATCCCCTTCTGCAAATTGACGTTCAGAGTGACCTTGATCTGCTTGTTGCTTCATGTGATTCTGTGCCATGACCAAGTTCTCTTTAAGGGTACAAAGAATATCCTCTCGAACTGTAAGTGTTTGGTCAACCGCCTGGACCTTCGAGGTACCCGGTAAGTATGAGAGAACTGAAGGTGGCTTCTGTCCATATACCGCTTCAAAATGAGTCATGCGAGTAACTGTATGGTAGGAAGTGTTGTACCACCATTCGGCTAGGGGTAACCATTGAGCCCACTGATGTTGTTTTTCAGAGGAAAAACACCTTAGATATGTTTCCAAACACTTGTTGACAACTTCCATTTGACCATCAGTTTGGGGATGATAAGTTGTGTTGAGATGCAATTGGATGCCCTGTAGCTTAAACAGTTCTTGCCAAAAATTGCTTGTGAAAGTTGGGTCACGATCATAAACAATAGAGTGCGGCATGCCATGAAGCTTGAAGACCTAGTCCATAAAAAATTGAGCCACCGTGGATGCAGTAAATGGGTGTTGAAGAGCGCAGAAATGAGCATACTTGGAAAGGCGATCCACAACCACCATTATAAATGATTTATTCCCTGATTTGGGTAAACCGGTAATAAAGTCCATAGAGATATCCTTCCAAATAGCAGGTGGAATTGGAAGCGGTTGTAGTGTGCCTGGAGATTTGACTGTTTCTCCCTTGTTGTGTTGACACACATCACATTCAGCGACAAAATTACGTATGTCCTATTTCATACCATCCCAGAAAAAAGAACGTTTGACCCTGTCATATGTTTTGGTGAACCCTGAGTGCCCCGCTGTGGGTGTAGCATGAAGCTCAGAAAGTACCGTGGATTTAAGATTTGATTGTTTACTTAAATACAAATGTCCTTTGTATCGAAGCTCATCCTGGAGCCAAGAGTACCCTGGGGGAGCTGGAGCCTTGGTCTGCAATTGCTGGATCAGATGTGAACTTTTGGGATCTTGAAACCATTCCTGGCGCACAGCTTGGAGCCAATCGGGTACAATGAAGGAAAGAGAAAAAAGGGATCCTTCTTCTTCATATTTTCGGGACAGTGCATCCACCACTACATTGTCTTTTCCCTTCTTGTAAATGATCTCATAATAATAACCAAAGAGCTTAGTCACCCATTTTTGTTTCTCCTGGGAGGAAATGCGTTGTTCCAGAAAGTACTTGAGGCTTTGATGGTCAGTCTTAATTTGGAAGTGTTTCCCCAAGAGCTAAGGGCGCCACAGATCAACGACATGCATAATAGCCAACATTTCCTTTTCATAAATGGGTTTACCCAGATTCCTTTCAAACAATTTCTTGCTGGTGAAGGCCAAAGGTTGACCCTCTTGCATAAGGACAACGCCGAGTCCTTTCCCTGAGGCATCACATTCCAACACAAAGGTCTTTGTGAAATCAGGAAGGGACAGAACCAGAGTGGTGCACATGGCCGTCTTCAAGGTTTGAAAAGCTTGAGCAGCGGCTGGAGTCCAAGTGAAAGAGTTCTATTTTAGGAGACCAGTGAGAGGTGCTACAATCTTTCCGTAGTTCTTAACAAACTTGCGATAATACCCTATTAAGCCCATAAATCCACGCAAGCTTTTGAGAGTATTTGGGTGCGGCCAATCTTGCATAACTTCAATCTTTTTCGGATCCACCTTGACGCCATCGTTGCTAACCAGATGACCCAAGTATTCTACTTCTAAGGCACCAAAAGCACATTTAGACTATTTCAGGAAAAGTTGGTGCTGAGAGAGGAGATGGAGAACTTGATCCACTTCAGTAAGATGGTCTATCCACGTTTTTCTATAGATGAGGATATCATCAAAGAAAACTAAGACAAAATGATGGAGAAAGGGACGAAAAACATGATTCATGAGGCTTTGGAAGGTGGAGGGGGCATTACAGAAGCCAAAGGGCATGAACAAAAACTCATAGTGGCCCTCATGAGTGCGAAAGGCCGTCTTGGGAATGCCTGCCTCTTTCATACGTATCTGGTGATAGCCCAAGCAAAGATCAAGTTTAGTAAAGAATTGGGCGCCACTCAATTCATCCAGGAGGTCATCAATGACAGGAATGAGAAATTTGTCTTTAATGGTCAGTTTGTTGAGGGCACAAAAGTCGGGACACATTCTCCAAGAACATTCTTTCTTCAGGACCATGACTACAGGAGAAGAGTAAGGGCTCGAACTAGGGCATATAATGCCTGCATTAAGGAGTTCTTGGACCATTTTATCAATTTCATTTTTTTGTGAAAAGGGGTGGCGATATGGACGAATATTGGGAGGAAGGCTTCCGGGTACAAGGGGAATGGAATGATCATGAACACCACAGGAAGGAGGGAGGCCTTGGGGAGTGGAAAATACCCTTTGATGTTTAGAAAGGAGAGCTTGGAGGTCATGCGACACCGGGGGTGTCTCTGTTGCTTGTATGGCATGGAGTTGGGCAATGACACCAGAATGACCTTTTTTGAGCAGATTTTCCATGCGATGAGAACTAATGACCTTAGGTGAACCAACAATGATGCCTTGGAATTTATATTGGTGGCCTTCCTGGTCGAATTGCATGGTTAATGCCTTAAAATCCATGAGAAATGGACCCAAAGTTCTTAGCCAGTCTGCACCCAACACAATGTCACAACCACCCATGTCGATAGCAAACATATGGGATTTTAGGTGGTAGTCACCGATTTGGAGACACACATTTTCACAACGCCCTCCACATTTCATGGAACCACCATTGGCAATCATGATTTGGAAATTGTTGACAGCATGGATGTAGCAATGAGTTTCTTGGGCAATGCGGCGATGAATAAAATTATGGGTGCTTCCACTATCAACCAAAATGATGACCTTCCGATGCTTGATGTAACCGATTAACTTGAGGGTTTGGGGAGTGGAAAAGCCAGTGAGAGCATTGAGGGAAATGACGGGTTCTACTTCAGGAGGGTTTGAGGGAGGGGTTATGTCAGTGATTTCAGGTGACTCAGACACAAGGGGAGTTTCAACATCCTCTTCCGAAATATCCTCAGAGATGGCCATAAAAATCTTTTTTTCCTTACACTTGTGGCCCGAGAAATATTTGTCATCACAATTATAACAAAGGCCTTTGAGTTGGCATTCAACCATTTCAGCCCTGGTCAATTTTTGGATCTTTAATGGGGTAGAGGGAGTAGTGGGAGTGACGGGTTTAGGGAGAGGGATAAAGGAGGGTTTTTGGTTTTGAGATGATATAACCTATTGTGCTTCTTTAGATATTTTAGTAGCCACCACCCAACTCGAGGGTCAAGCCATGAGGACATGGGCCCGAATCTCCTCCTTGTGGCTAATGATAAAACACTCTCGAAAGAAAGCATCAGTCATGCCCTCTGTTCGAAAAGCCAGGCGCTCAAAGGCAGCTATGAAGTCTTCTACTATTCCAGATTGTTTCAACTTTGTCAAACAACCCAAATGGTTGGTGTTCGTGTCAAAGCATTCATAAAGCTCAGTCACAAATTGGGTCCAAGAAATATACCCTTGACAAGAAATTTTTCTCCATTGCCACCATTGCCAATGTTCTTGATCTAGATGGAGAACACCATACCGGAGTTTGGCCAAGTCATCTGTGATGTCGTATAAAGAGAAATAATGTTCCATTTGGGTTACCCAACTAGTGGGGTCCGAGCCATCAAATTTGGTCACATCCACCCGCGAAAGGTGTAGGTCACGTTGAAAGTGATGGGGCTGAAAGGTATGGGAATGGGAGGAATGTTTGCCTTCGGTCTTTGGAGGTGCTTCAGAGAAAGGGTCATCTGTAGGGTTCTTTAGTTTGGTGCAGAGTGATGCAAAGGCAGATTCAAGCTGGGTGGTCAGTTCTTGTTTGACTTCCTCCATTGAGGATTGCATGGTTGTATTTATGGTTGTATTGATGGATGAAGTGATGGAGGAAACAATAGAACTGAGTTGTTTCACTTCTTTTTGGGTCTCGAAGAAACTAGATTGCAATGTGTTGAAGCGAGTTTCCAGATCTTGGCTATGGGTATGGGCCATGAGGATGGGTGAACTGAAAAGGGGCAAGTGGGTTCAAATTTTTTTCCAAAAAATGATATGGATGAATGTGATAAGGGTGAAGAGATGAATCCAATGGAATAGGTCTCAAATAATGGTGAAAAAATTTCCAGACTTTTTTTTTTTTTTTACACTTGTAGAGTTATACTCCGATCTGAAGAATACTGCATTGATGAAATCCCCAAATACTTAACCAGAAAGAAATGTGTATTTACTTGGTAACCCGAACACAGTTGTGCGACAATAGATCTGGTCTGTTTTAATTTGTTTATGTTTCTGTCCCCCAAGGGTTATGTATTCAAGGGTTCTACAGACAAGGGTTTGCCCTGTGCTATAGCTCTCTGATATATGTGCGGGGTCCAACAATAGTACTCGGCCCAATATCTCAGGGCACTAACTAAGGAGGATAGACCGTACCCTTAGTTGTACTACTCGACTACCCAGGTACTAGAGAGTATCTTCCCGAGTGTTGTTCTCGGTGACACTATAACAGTCCGACGGCCAATAGGTTTATCTAAAGAGGGATTCAAGAAATCTAGGCTGATCCGTACATAGGTGTTTTTTGATGCGCTACCACTCGAAGGGGTACCAACAGGGGTTACAAGGGTGGCCAACAGATGTGCGCTTAAGAACCACTTGTATTTCCTGCGTGTATGAATCCCTCAACCATGGGTTTATGCACGTAATGACAGATCTTTGTGGCTTAAAGACGTTGGAATACGTCTCTACCCTGAAAAAAATTCCCACAATTTCTGCCAAGGAAAGTGCTCTGATACCACTTGCAAGATACTAGATATAATAAATATGCAGAACAAAAATAAAATGCTAGAAATGGTAGAATAATAGTAATATAACCAACATAATCTCCACAATAACACATAAATTATATAAGAACAACAAAAGAAATAACACTTCGATTCAGAATGCAATGTTCACGGGCCTCTTCGAGGGGGCAACCTCCAATCGAGCAATGCTCTATTACAATAATCTCCAAGCTAGGGTTTTCATACCCTCGACCCTTATTTATACTAAATATGTCTATCAAGAGAAACATTTATAGGAAGATCCTTCTAGAAGCAGAAGATTCTATTAGGTCTTCTTACATTCGCCTTATTCTATTTTATTGAAAGGCCTTATTAATATTGACCTTTATTACTCTGAATATATTGATCTACCTATGTGCGGGTTAGGACCCTAACACTTTCTTATGCCTTTTCTTCTTTGAGTGGTTGTGGAACCTCTACACCCAGTGTTGGAAATTTCTCCACAACATTGGTATATAAGGGTGTTCTCTTTGGTTGTGAAACGAGTGAAAGTGAGTTCCCCCATTCTACATTGGGATCATCAAAAATTGGAACCTTCACTTCCTCCATATCATCATCATCATCATCCTTAGTAAGGTCTACAATGTTACGAGAATGAGTCCCTATGGTAGGAATATACTTCAATGGATCGGTTGATATTGTTGACTTCTGTTAGCCTCCTTGTATCTCCCCTTTATCCTATTCTAGTTATGAGATGGACTCTCCTTGTGTTAATTCCCCTTGGGTGGCTTGGTCTGTTTCTTTCTTCCTCAACTTTTCTTTGTTGTTCCATATTTTTTGCTACCATATTTTTCTCTACCTCATGAGATGTTCATTCAACCTCTGCTTTTAGTCTGGATTATTCCACTCTTATAACCTCTTCATTCTCTCTCATCTACCACTCCTTAGATAACAACTTCGGTTGTTTGATTGATGAGATATACCTGCTCATCCATAGACATGGTTTTAAATACAATAAGTTTTGGATGGGCTATTCTTTGAATGACTTCATCCCAAATATAGCCATTCTCCGTAAAGACCTTATCATTGAACTTGTCATGAGCATAGGTCCAATACATCGTTACTTTTTCAGAGTGCTTCAACATTAACCCTTTAATATCATGTTTGCGGTATCTCCTAGTCCCAAACATGTATTCCAACTGACTTAGACCCTCCTATCTTTCTTGTGTGGTATATTTGACAAAGTAATAACCCAATTGAAATCATTACAGGATAAATACTCTCTTCTTATATTTGACCAAGGAGGCATTGAAGCCTTGCAAAACAGTCTAATAACAGATTTCTCCTAGGGACAATTTGTCTAGTACATAAGCTGGTAATAAATGTGGGGCCCTAATGGCCCCAAAAATCCTAAAGTAAGTGCACTTATCTTCAAGATACCAATTTTTGATAAGGGAGATGATCTTCTTGGCTTGTTTGGAAAGCCTTGGACATTATTGATAGAAACTAATGAAATAAAATTGCTAATAATAAATCATAGATCATGGGATATGACTTCTTATATCTTTTCTCCCATAAAATATTAAAGTATACATGCACAGGAAGTTCAGACACATGCCAACTCAAATTCATTTTTGAAAATACATTCCTTGCGCATACCACATCCAGTAAGTAAGAATCCACGTAGAACAAATGTACTTCACTTTGTTTAGGATTTTGTGCTTGATCTATTCTGGTGTTGAGCTTCTTTGCTATGATGGAACCCATGTTGAAAATACCTCCTGACATTTCCATGGTGTAAGCTAAGGGAATCCAGGCCTCAGTGAAACTAGAATAGTCCTTTTAACCATACATTCTATAGCGTAGGACCATTTAATACATGTAGGGTTCTCTCAAATCTGTCACATTGTACCAACCCGAAGTCCGATTGATAAAATTCTTATCCTATTTCCACAAATATGCCACCATATTTCTCACATCATTATTTACGTCAAAATATACCAAAAATTGTTATTCAATCTAAATTCTAGCTCCCAAAGCTTGTAATATTTTCTAATTTCCACCGATAGGAAAATTCCCATGCACTACCCTTGTTC
The DNA here is from genome assembly GCA_009831015.1 of Picea engelmannii. Classification (NCBI taxonomy): domain Eukaryota; kingdom Viridiplantae; phylum Streptophyta; class Pinopsida; order Pinales; family Pinaceae; genus Picea; species Picea engelmannii. The sequence continues at coordinate 1,131,812 of ML779961.1, forward strand.
GTCACTAATAGATCATTTTACAGCATCAGTGTGACTTATAATCCATTCCAAAATTTCCACGTAGGGTAGGAAAGGGGACCTAGCATCCACCATGTGTAGTAGAGAACGACCGATGTTGGGGAAAACATAGTCATCTTTGGCTCTAATATCTGGGTCACTATGAGGTGTGAACTCTAGGTAGTCTGAATTCTTGAACTTGTTAAATAATTCATTCCAAGAGAGAATTGGTACCTTGGTTACAGTGTTTGGATCCATATTTTTGTACAATGGTGGCTGGTTGAATACATTCTTTAGTGTAACTCAGATTACAAGCTCTATTTTAGGTGTTTGTTCTTCTCCTTCGGTGGGTGTAGGGTTTGATGCTTCGCCTAGCTAGTCATCTTTCCCCTTGGGAGTTTTTGGAGACTGCTAAGCGACACTCCTCCGAGGTGGAATTTTCCTATAAAACAAACAATAATGAGACCATAATTTATTTGTTTTTCCTAAGATTCACAAAAATTATTCACATTGAACGTGTACTTAATAATAGTTAGAGGAATTAATGCTAAGGCTTACCAATTCTGAAACACAAGACGTCTTGAGTTAACGAAGATATAGCAACAACACACAAATCTTCAACATGGATTGTTTTTCATTAAACAAGATCTTCTTAACACAATTGATAGAAAAATATTGAATACAATTGTTTATGCACATATATTCTAGTTCTCTAGCAGTCAAATCTCACCATTAAACACCAGAGTACAACAAGATTGTGCAAATATTCAAGTTTAAATCCACCCATTTATGTGCTACGTTTGAAATTAAATCCTTTTTTCACATGACGATATGAATGTATGTTCCATAATTCATCAGCGAGTTCAAAAAAATGTTTTCTTGGGGGCGCAATGCATTTTCTAATTGGGGATCAGTGATATGAGACCATCGGCCCTTTCGAACCAAAATTCTTGTAACGTTCGTCATCGAACCCAATGAAAATTTTATATAAACCCACCTTTTTCATTGGCGTGTAGTGTCGGTTCTCAAATGGTGACATGTCGAGACACATGGACCCATACCATGATGTGGCATATGATGTGTCAACTAAAATGTGAGATGAAAGTATAGAAGTTGAGGTGGAAAGGTATAACTAGTTAAGGGCGTTATGACGTAGCCATTTGTGGGGGTGACTCATAGGTACAAAACTTATGATCGTCCAATATTACATTAAAATTTTTAATGAGAAAGATTAAAATTAATCGTGAGATGAACGGTTGTGATCCAAAGTGATTTTCGTGGAGATCAACCATCGACATAAATAAGTGCGAGTGCATAGGTTATTTTTGAAAAAAACACAACTGATGTCAATATAACATCGATTATCGATGGAAAAAATTTCTTCCAAACACTCAAAACGTTTAAGTTGAACTCGTCGATGACTGATGTGCTCATTGGCATTGAGGAAATTGAAGTGTTTGTGTATCACACATCCAAACAAAACCCCTCAATGCATGATGACAACCAAGGAAACCATACATATATGACGTATTGAGTGGCATGTTAGCTATCATGGCATGTGACGTGGTGGTCTGACGTGGTTGATGAAGTGGCAGGTGACGTGGCATGTGACATGGTCTGTACGAAAGTACATGTGGTAGGTGACGTGGAAATCCAATGTGTCTACCACATGATGTGGCTCCTTGGCTTATCAAATTCAATCGAATCCTATCTTATCTACTGACGTTCATGATTCATCAAGAATTTACATCGGACGACTGGGAATAGTTTATGTTCATGTGGATCGATCGACATCGGTGAGATTTAGGGTTCCTTTATACTTCGCAAGATATGTCTGTCGATGCCGATCACTGAACCTCATTAGTGATCACCAATATTTCTCCTTGTCTCCACTCTTGTGTAAAAATCTCTTGCCGACACCCGATGCGCTATCGGTGTTGACCAAATGCCTATTGGGATCATGGAAAACAATATTATTATGGGATTTTTGTGTTTTTCTCAGGAATTCTTAACTACCAAACTTGAAGCACAAATGATTGAGAGAGATCAGAGAGAAATGCATAAAACAAAGTGTAAGCAAGATAAACTAATCATAAAGGAGATAAAAAAAAAGTGGTACCCATTTAAATGCTTGATATTTGAAAGGGTGTGTTGAGGTCTCAACACCCACAATGCTTATAGTGATGTAGAAATCTATGAATGGTTGAGTGATTTGTAGAAGATGTTGACCATGGTCATATGGATCCAAATATCATTTCATTAGAGACTAGGGCCATCTATTGAGAAAATATTATCTGCATAGCTACAAAAGGTTGATTGTGGATTTGGATGGAACACAACCACTAGAAAAGACTCACATTGAATATTTTTAGTCACAACCTACTCATGAAATTAATCGATATGAAATGTAGCAACCTTAGAAAAACTATTGAAGACAAAATTAAAGCCTTTTCTTCCTCCATATGCATTGTAACAACAATTAAATCCTCTATGATTGACTCAGGTGGAACTAGGAATCTTGCATACGTATAACATTCCTCTAGTGAAGTCAACTTTGAATGCATAGTCTCACAATTTTCGAAAGGAAAAGACATGCTTCCTGCAATTTTTATACTTCGTTATTTAGAAGTAGTAGTTGTGTATGAGCTTCTTCAAGGTTTGAATAATGTTAAGGTGTCTTGGAAATTTCTTCAACTTCAAGTAACCACTTCTTGGTATGTTCTCCATAATCCATAGCATATTAAAAAAAACTTATAGGAAGGGATTATTCCACATAATTTTCATATAAACCTGGATATGACTTAATGATAGGGGCTAATATATCCATGTTAAATGAAATATTCCATTGTTAGTATGAGAGATAATATTTTAAAACATAATTCAAAGAAGCTTACATTCAATGGAGCTCTTTTATGCAACTAGGGTTTTGAGGTTGTGATTTTAAAATGGTTGTAACTTCCACGATATTTATCAAAATCACTATTATGACCCCAATTTGGAAATAACACACCAACTATGCTTCTACTAACACTAGTGTGGTTGTAATATGATCCATAAACAAATATATAATCACACTACAAGAATTGTCTATGAGGGTTTAGAGGCTACAAATTGAAATGATTGTAACTTTATGATACTTTTTAGAATCACTATTATGACACCAATTTAGAAATGGAATGACCATTATGCTTTTGATGGCACTGCTGTGGAAATATTTGTCTCGTAGATAGAGAATAAATTATGACTATGAGGCCACAATTAAAATTGTGTATAAATCTCACGATATTTTTCAAAATCACTATTATAACCCCAATATAGAAATGACATTATCAGTCTACTTCAAATGGAATTGGTGCAACTATGATCTAGTGAATGCTCCAAGAGAAAAACCTACCACAACAAAGTCTCTCTCTCTCTCTCTCTCTCTCTCTCTCTCTCTCTATATATATATATATATATATATATATATATATATATATATATATATATTCCCTTTGGCCCAAGAAATTGGTTTGATACCATTTGTTATGTTCCTTAATGTTAAGGATGAATAAAAAACAATATATCCTAGACTATGAAAGAAATTCCCCTTACTTCATTAAATCCAAAACCATTAAGGTAGGATAATACCATTATCTCTCTCTCTCTACACACACACACACACACACACACACACACACACACAAGAAAGTGGTTCGATACCACTTGTTATGTTCCTTAATGTTGAAGATGAATAATATATATATATATATATCCTAGACTATGAAATAAATTCCCCTTACTTCATTAAATCCAAAACCATTAAGGTAGGGTAATACCATGCAATAGTAATTTTATGGAAGGATAAACTCTTGCTCACTTGCCTCTTTGAGGGAGAATCCTCCAAATGAGTAATTCTCCAATACAATAAAAATCATTGACATCTCCCATTAGGAGGAATCCTTCCTTATTTATAGTTATCTACCAAACCCTAACCCTAACCACTAGTGGCCCCTAAATTAATGACTGACCCATATTACATTTATTGAATGTTAATTACCTAGTTTGCATTATTTAATAATAACCAACATAGTGGACCTAGTCCACATTTCATTAAATGGCCACCATACCTATCCTATCATTAAATCTAATTGGCTTTAGGACCCCATTACATCACTAGGGGGATCTCATCAATGATTCTCTTTTTCAATTTGTATGTGTGTCATTATTTATTATATTTAAAATTCTATTAGCATATATGCTCTTGCACAGGTTTATCAAACTCAAAGCACTTTCCTAAGCAAGCATAAGGAACAAAATTTTAGAAATTTTGTTTTAGGATAGAGACATGTTTTGACATCTATAAACACAAACATCTATCATTAAGGGGATAAAAATGAAAATGGGAAGCATATGCACTGAGGATACAAGTTGGGTCATATTTGGACTCCCTTGTACACCTCTATTGGTACCTGGAGAGTAGTACTGCATTGAAAAAAATATGTTTATGGGTTTTTTCTTCTAGTACCGATAGGTATATCAAAATCTCGATAGGCATCATTCATCCCCTCTTTAGATAATCATTCCATTCATATATCTTTATAGTACATCAAGCATAACACTTGATAAGATCATTCCCACTAGTTTTGAAGGTAGCACAATTAAGGGCATATCTATCCTCCTTAATAAATTCCATGAAAGAATAACTAAGTACTACTATTGGAACCCCAACAATGTATCAGAGATATATATATAACCTGACACTCTCTTACTCATTATAACCTAAATACCTTATTTTGCGGTGGCACTTTTTTTTATTTAGGAGAACTAGGTTGTAGTCTCACTAGTGTCATTTGAAGCAGAGTTAGGGTGTCATTTACAAATTGGGGTTATAATATAAATTTTTGTATTTAGCATTACAGAAGTTATAACCAATTTCAGTGGTGGCTTCAAAGTCATAGCGAAAAATATTGTAGTGTCATTTTTTTGTTTTTGTAGGAACCAGATTGTAGTTGCACCAATGCAATTAGAAGTAGTGTTGTGGTGCCATTTCCAAATTGGGTTCATAATAGTAATTTTTATAAGTGTCATGAAAGTTACAACCAAACTTGAGATAGGTCATCAACAACTTGTTAGGTGATCTTAGTGGGATCCATGTCTACCACTAAAAAAATGGACATGCATGTTTGGATGAACAAAGTGGATGGTGATTTCTCTAACTTAGTTCAGTAGGTTTCATCCATTGTCAAATCAATTCAATAACTTCAAGATGCCATGACCACCTTTCATTATAACAAAACCGCCCAATTAGAGGCAATGACTAGTCAATTTTTTATGGGCATTGGGGACTCTTTCCAAGATTGTGGAGGTAGATATTGTTCATCCCCACATGACACTAATTCCAATTAGTTGCATTGGTTCCATAATATCAATTTGAACAAGTTTTATGGTTCCAATTAGACAAGATGGGTTAGCTAGATAGAACAATATTTTTCTCTTCATAATACCTAAGACCACATGTTGAAACTCTAATTAGGCATGTTATACCTTGATTGGGAGCACTAGCAATGGTGTAAATGGCTTAAGAAATCACATATGGGGTACATTTCTTGGGACCATTTTGTGAAATCCATATATGCTATATTTTTCAAATATATGCCAATTTTGTTGGGATATTAACCAAGTTAATAAAATTTGGCATAGCTTAGGAATATATTTTTATTTTGAGCGATTGGCCCTCATGGAATGGTTGGATGATGAGTGTTACAATTTATGTTTTATTAGTGGTATTAAGGAGGATACATGGGCACAATTTGTGATGTATCAACTATATACATGGTTGTATGTCTATCATCAAGCTCATAATGCTTAGGTCGTGACAACTATCCAGTATAAATACAATGATTTGTTCCATGACCACTCTGTCCCGTTCTACCTTTCAAGATCCGCAAGATGATTTTTTTCAAAGTGATGGAATGAAAGTGTCGAAACCTCTACTTCAATTGTGATGAAATTTATTTTCCATGATATAAATGGAAGGAGAAAAAAGTATTTATCATTGATATGGCCCCATCTGACAATTTAGAGGGAACATTAGATGAGGAAGTGGCTAAGTTGGATCAAGGGGAGATTACACCCACTCCAAACAAAATCCTCACATGGGATCCTTCTCATGAGGAACCACAAATGTCAACTCATGCTTAGATAGGATTTTTGTCCCCCCCAAACCTTGAAGTTGGTGTGGTATATCAAGCACCAGAATGTCATAGTCTTAATTGATGGTGGAAATTCTCATAAATTGATTCATTGTAAAGTGGTGAAAGAAATACATTGTTAGGTCCATGCAATCAACACATTCAACACTTTTGATGTATTGATGGCCAATGGTGGTACTAGAAAATGTGTTGAAAAGTGTGAGAATGTGAAACTATGGATGGGTGACAAATTTTAGAAATATCCCATGTTTTCCATTGATATGGGCGGTTGGCATGTTGTTTCGAAAGATAAATGATTGTGTACCTTGGGCCCCATTACCATGTATTTATATGATTTATACACGAGTTTCCAGATTGAGGGCCAATATTACACACTCAAAGGTCTCACAAATTGGTCTCAAAATATCATTAGCTCTCATCACATGGAAAATATCCTAAAGAAAAATTGCTATGGCATCATTACATAATTCAATGCTATCTAGGTTTTAGATGAATCCTCTCCTTCAGTTCATCCCGCCTTGCATTTTATTCTAGATAAACATCACAATTCTGTGAATATCCCAATGGATTATAACCATCATTGGCATGCATGGTCGTAGAATCCCATTAATTCCTTGTAATCAACCCTTAAATGTGCACCCCTACAAATATCCTTTTGCATAGAAAAATTATGAAGACATTGTTCAAGAATTTTTGGCAATGGGAGTGATCCAATCAAGAACAAGTCCATATCCATCCCTAGTGGTCATGGTTTTGAAGAATAAGGTACATGGTGCATGTGCCAAGTTTTGTTCTCTCAATTTCTTAATGAATAAAGATAAATATCCAATCTGCATTATTGAAACCTCTTAGATGAGAACTATGGTTCTAATGGATTTTCTAAATTAGATGTGTGCTCCAAATATCACCAAATTTGAATGATGTAGGTCAATATTCATAAAATCAATTTTTAGATGCATGAGAGTGATTATGAGTTACTGGTGATTCCTTTTGGAATTTACAATGCTCCCTTCACTTTTCATATACTCATAAACATTCTCTTTCGACCCTTATTGTAAAAAATTATGTTGTTATTTTTTTATGACATTCCAATAAACAACAAAAAATGGGCGGCACATGTTGACAAGGCATTGCATGTCTTAAAGGATCATCTACTCTTTTTGAAAAAATTCAAATTTTCCTTGAGTGCTTCTGAATACTTAGGTCATATTGTCAATCATAATGGGGTGTGAGTTGATCCTAAAAAAATAAAGGCAATGTAGGATTGGATATGCCTCAAGACCCTCAAAAGTTTGTGAGGATTCCTTGGCTTCACAGACTACTATCAAAAATCTATGCAACACTATGGCTTAATAGAAGACCCTTAACCTCTTTTCTAAAAAATGCCTTTGTATGGAACAATGCATCAATGCACACATTTCAAGAGTTGAAGGATGTTATGTATAACACTCTATTATTAATATTGTTGGACTTCAATAAACCCTTTATCTTGGAATGTGATTCCTCAAGAAAGGGTAGGGAGGTGTTGATCCAAGAATGGCACCCATTTCCATTTGACAATGAATAATTATGTGATAAAAAATTGGCCAAGTCTACCCATGAAAAAGAAATGGTGGCCATCCTTCATGTTGTCAAAACTTTGTGGCCTTACCTAATTGGGTGGAATATTCATATCGAGACCAATCATTGTAGTTTGAAGTACCTTCTTAGGAAATAGTTGTCCTCCTCAAAGCAACAATGGTGAGACATAAATATGTTAGGCAATAAATATGATATTTTCCACAAGAAGGGTAAGGAGAATTTGGACGAAAATGCCTTATCTCACAAATATAAGGATGAGAGGTCCATTTTTATGTTGTATTTACCAATTCTAGATTGGACCATAGAAGTACAATATGATAGCTTACTAATTCCAAAGTTAGTCAGCTTATCCAAAGGTTACAAGAAAATATGACTTCAACTACTAGTGACACATGGAAGAACAACACTTTGAGAAGGGTTCCACCTTGAAGACAAAGGTACTAATTGAGCTACATTCCTCTCTAAACATTGATCACTTTGGTTTTCAAAAACCTATGAAACGGTTAAGTGCTCTTTCTTTTAAGAAGACATGAATATCAACATCCATAATTTTGTATAAGAATGTGACAAGTGTGAAAAACACAAGCACTACTACATATTAGAAAATTTGTGAAGATCTATTTTCATCGTTATGGACAATATTGGCCATACTATAGAAAAATAGAGGAAATTTAAATTTTTTTCTCCATCCTGACCGATACTGTCACACGTACGACGTACTTTTCGAACCGTCGTAAGAGAGGCATCTTTTGAAGATCGTTTCTCTTGCAGCGGCATAAAATATGCGTCACTCTTGCAACAGTGTGGACATTGCCCCCCCCCCCCTAACGGACACTCACTATTTGGAAAAGTCAACATTGTCTTGGTCAACTGTCGTCGGACTTGCAACGTTCTAAAATCTATAAATATGTTTCATTTTACGGATGTTGCGACAAGTTTTCTATAACAACGACGGTTCAAAAAGGGTAGAAGGTTTTCTTGGCGAACAAAAAACATGTTTTTTTCATATGTTATAATAGAAAAATATAATAGATATTATATTATACACCACTCAATTTTATAAGATAATCATCAGTATATGTCTGTGGGGAAGAATGTCAGAAAACATTAGAGGTGGGAAAAAAATTAAAGAGGGTGAAAAGGGTGATGGTAAATGTTATTTCCCTTGCAAAAATTGTTGTACTAGACATCCCAAAAGAGTTTTAATAGCAACAGCTAAAAAACATTGTAGAAAATATGGGCACATGGACAGGGGATCAAATGAATATCATCCCATGGTAATTAGCTATATGTGTGTGTGTGTGTGTGTGTTATAATATTGATTTTATTCTCAAACTTTTATATTGTTTTATACATGCACTAATTTTGCATGATTGTTTGTAATTGTAAAGTCAGATTTCCCCCCTAAATTTTTGTAGAAAGAACCATGTAGTAGTAGAAATGATGTTGTACAAGATGAGGAGCATGAAGCGGATAATCAAGATCACGTTAATGATCCCATGGAAGTATATGACAATAATAACAGATTTCAAGATGATGGGACTAATCAAATGATCCAAGACTTATTCGGTCATCCAAATGAGGATCATGGGGATAGTAGTGATGTTATTTATGATGAACCTCTGATTGAAAAGGAAAATAAACGACTTTATAAAGGGTCAAGAGAAAATCTTTTCTCCACTACATTGTTGTTGGTGAACTTAAAGGTTATGAATCATTTGTCGAACACTTGTATGACACAAATCCTAAGGTATGTAATATGTTTCATCACATCTACATAATGGTTGACTTTTTCCCCTTTTTTTAGTGTTAATTAATGTGTAAAATTAAAATGCAATATTTACAATTACTATTCTTTACATTAACTAGTTATTTTTTATGTTTTATATTTTTAGGTGAATTTTTGTTACCCTCGTCAAATATTTTACCTTGCACATATCGATATTTACATGCCATTATGAAAGACATTGGAATGGAGTATCAAAGTATAGATGCATGTCCTGATGATCATACTATATATTATGGAAAACCTGCATCGAAAACAAAATGCCCGGTATGTGGTATCAGTATATAACCGATCAAGTAACAAAAATGGTGCCTCGAAAGGTTTTCCGGAATATTCCCATAATTCCACATTTGCAGGGACTGTTCAGGTGCCAAAGAATAACACATTTTATGGATTACCATGCACGAAAGAGAATTGAAGATGACGTTCTTCGAATGCCTGCAGATGGTTATGCTTTAGGGAAATTGCTGCAAAATGGCCAGAATTTACATATGAACCTTGTAATGCTAGGCTTTTATTGGAAATTGACAGTGTTAATCCATTTGGAGAGCTTTGGTCTGTTTATTCAATGTGGCCTATTTTTGTTATCAACAATAACATTCCTCCTTGGATGTCAATAAAGAGGGAGCACATAATGTTGACAATGATTGTTCTAGGTATTTGTTTACATTAATTTTTGAATGTAAATTTTTCATTTGTCTTTTTTTTCTTCATAATCTCTTTTATTTATTTATTTATGTATATATACATACCATGGTAGTAATTTCGTGTAATTTCAAACAATTACATAAGTACCAAGTTAAATATATGAATGTGTATATTGAGCCTCTTATCAACGAGCTACTAAAGTTATGGGAGGGCATCACTATGTATGACATCTGTAAACCAATTGGGAAGAAGAGATTTCAATGTCGTGAAATACTTTTATGGACAGTTCATGATGCCCCGGGACTAACACATTTTTGTGGTATGTAACGTTCCATATTGCACACTTGAATGGTATATAATTAATTGAATATAGCATGCATGTTGTTTAAATAATCCTTTTGTATATTAATAATTCACATTAATCCATGTGTTGTAGGTCTTCAAACAAAGGGTAAATTTGCATGTCCAGTTTGTGGTCCTAAGATGAAATCTCGTCGGTCAAATTTTTTAGGAAAGGAGGTGTTTGATGAGTATAGACACTTCCTCTCTAAGAACCATAAGTATCATACTACTAAAAAATATATTTTCAATGGGAAACAAGAGACTTGGAAAAAACCACAAAGAATAACACCTCACCTATGGAAGTTGGCATATGACAAAATTAATCCTCGAGGTACACATTTTGTTTATGTATCGTAAATGGAATCATGTTTTGAATTTTATTTTAATTATTCAATTTATTTTACCGCATTTGATCATAAATATTGTTATGATTTTTTTTATGCTTCATCAATGTCGTTGTCGTGAAGGTAGTAATAATGGGCTTCCACGAAGAATGAAATGTTATCCCACTCAATTAATGAGGTTGCCTTACTATGAGGAGATAAAAATAGTTCATTTGTTTGATACAATGCATATCAGGAAGAATGTGACAGAAACATTATGGAAAATCATAGATGGCAGGAGGGATAAAGAAAAAATTGTCAAAATTTGTAATGGCATTCAGGAAACCAATCATGCAATGCAAAGTGTGATCCGATCAAATAGCGTTGGAGACCAAAATAACCTTCCATGGTTATTAACAGAGCAACAAATCAATGGTGTAAAATAGGTCATTCAAAGAATTAAATTTTCCACAGGTTTTTGTTTAAACATAAATAATATATTAATGAAGAAAGGTGGATTTGGTGGGGTACAAACACATGATTAGCATACCTTCATTAAGGTAATTAATAATTTTAGTATTCATATTTATATATTGGTCGTATACATTTTTTGATATTTTTATTTTTTTTGTCTAGTTTTGAAACAAGTAACAATTTGTTTTTATTGTTACGGTATGTTCTACCTCTATCTCTCCCAAACGATTTTGACAACAATGTCAAACAAGTTATATATGATCTTAGAAAATACATGAGGTAAGTAGCTGCAATATATATGCAAAAAGTTGTTTCAATGTTTTTGTTGTACTTAATGACATGTGTTTTACTTGTAATGTAATATGTATTATGTTTTGTTGAAACATGTTATTTTCTTGCATCATGATCTGTAGACGGTTGTCATTGAAAGAAATCCATGAAAACGATATAAAGTATTGGAAGAGAGAAATTCCTCAGCTAATGTGTGAAATGCAAAAGTATCTACCTCCAACATTTTTCAATGCACAAGAACACTACCTCATACAACAAGTTGAGGATATTGAAATGTGTGGACCTGTACACATAAGGTCAATGTGGATGGTGGAGAGGCACTTGAAATCATTGGAGGCTTTGGTTAGACAAAGAGCACATCCTGAGGGTTCTATGGTGGAGGGATATATGGTATATGAATCCATGGTGTATATTAGTCAGTATCTTCCTAAATTATCAATGCAAGCTATGCATGCAGTGGATTGCAATTGGGATGTGAACTCCATCAAAAATTTGAATGGGAGCAACTATTGGGGATAGGCACAATGAAGAAAGTGAGAGGTAATTAAATTGTGGATATTTGTAATAAACATAATTTATTTTTTTGTGTATAATATTTATTCTTTCATCATTTATTAATATTTACCATGGTTATAACTAATATTTAATATTGGTGAATTGTGATTTTTTTGATCGGTTAGTTTCTCAATATTGGGATGCACTACATTTATACATTGCAAACAATATTGATTGTATGAAGGTATGGATTGATAGATGTAAACAACGTCATGGATATAGGTTATCATGGAAAGAACTGTTTGAATTGGTTAAAGAAGCTCGACGTAATGGAGATTTTGATGTTACGCAGAGGGAAATAGATTTAACATATTGTTTTAAAGATGGAAAGGCAAGCAAATTCACCCATTTTATTCAGTCATTTTATATTATATTAATGTGATTGTAGGTGTGTTTTTTTCATATTATACTTTACAAGTTATATAAATTTGTTTATTATTAATTGACAATGCATCTTTTACATGTCTGGCATATTGTAGTTGAAACACCACAAAGCTATGTGGTGCAATGGCCATAAATTTTTCATCAAACAGTTGGATGAAACTAGGAAAACTTATGATAGTATGATAACTACAGTATTCTAGGTCACTAATGTTTCCTCTAGGAGTGACACACATCCTCGAGAATATGAAAATAGATACTATGGGTTTTTGAATAATATAATTGAGTGTGACTTTAATTCCTTTAAATTAGTTTTGTTCGATGTCAAATGGTATAGGTTACAAATGCATGAACATGACGAGGAAAGAACAGTTATTCAACATGCCAATAGATTTCTGATGATTAAAATAGTTGTTTTTGAAAAAGCAAATGACCGTTATGTTTTTCCAAGTTAATGTGAACAAGTCTTTTACTCAAAGGTTCCAGGCAAGAGGGATTGGTCATTTGTTGTTAGATATGATCCAAGAGGAAGGCGAGTAAAGTATATTGTAGATGAAGAAGATGATATTGAAGAAAAAGATGATGTAGATCTAGAGTAGGAAGAATATGGGTTGACGGATGAATAAGACGGAGAAGATGAACTAGACATAGGAGACAATGCGCCAATTCTTGATGATGATATTGATGAATATATGCTCGAAAATGACATTGATGATGATGATGATATCATCAATCCTTTCAAAATTGTTTCTAAACCGGATGTTGATACATATGTCATGTTGGATGATCAAGAAGAACATACAGAAGAAGGATGATACAAATGTTGCGTTGGATGAGGTACATAACTAGATATTTTAATTTGTATGAATTATTCTTTTTAAATAATTTTGTATGTGGGTTAATTACATGTTTTTAAGTTTTATTTAATTTTTTGATATCATATGCTACATGTTGTTAATTTTTGTTGTAATCAATATTAAGAATTGAATACTTATGGGAGGGTTGTTCGAGAAAAGTTCCAATTGTTTTACAATTGATCAACAAATATTTACAAACCAAATTAACCTATAAACCAAACTAAACTAGATTAACCTATAAACTAACCTAAATTAATGACAATAATACTCAGATTGGTGATACAAACATGAACAATGATCAAAAGATGCACGACCGAATAGAGATAAGTCTTGAAATGAAATTTGATGGTAATTATGAATCCATGCACACGTGCATGAATTGTTATAAAGCACCAGAATTCATTAATAAAGATATTTTCGTAATAAAGGTTAGGTCATGAAAAGGGGTCAAAGAAGACATGGTCATGTGAGAAATAAGAAGGAAAAGGTGACCAAAGAGAAGACAAATTATATATACGTGCATGATAGTGTTGATTACTGAATAAGTGTTGATTCTCATCGACCCCACAAAGTGACCAGTTAATGGGGCCAATGTTGAAATTTTCTCAAACTTTTCCTTTAGTCATTGAAATTTGACATGGTTTCACTAGATGCATGCCTTGACGGTATGGGAGGGTTTCAAGACTCAAAGATTACTCATATTATACCCACATAAGAGAATGGTATTTAACTAGGTGGTCAATAAGTGGAATATGGTCAATAGCTTAGATGAGAGAAAAAAATCAAAGATAAGATTAAATAGCCGACGAAGCTTGTGCAATTTTTCGAGTACTTGTTTATCGAGTATTAATGTGTTTTGAATTTTTTTTGATATATTCCATAAATTTTTATCGAGGTTAGGTCATGAAAATGGGTCAAAGAAGACAAGTTCATGTGAGAACTAAGAAGAAAAATGTGACCAAAGAGAATACCAATTAGATATAGGCACATGAACAGTGTTGATTACTATAATAAGTGTTGATTCTCATCGACCCCACAAAGTGACCAGTTAATGGGGCCAATGTTGAAATTTTCTCAAACTTTTCCTGTAGTCATTGAAATTTGACATGGTTGCACTAGATGCATGACTTGATGGTATGAGAGGGTTTCAAGACTCAAATATTACTCATATTATACCCACATACAAAAATGGTTTGTAATTGGGTGGCCAACAAGTGGAATATGGTCAATAGCTTATATGAGAGAAAAAATCAAATATAAGATCAAATAACCGACGAAGCTTGTGCAATTTTTCAAGAACTTGTTTATCGAGTATTAATGTGTTTTGACAAAATTGTAATATAGTCCATAAATATTTATCGAGGTTAGGTCATGAAAAGGGGTCAAAGAAGACATGGTCGTGTGAGAGCTGAGAAGGAAAAGGTGACCAAAGAGAAGAACAATTAGATATAGGCACATGACCAGTGTTGATTCTCGTCGACCCCGCAAAGTGACCAGTTAATGGGGCCAACGTTGAAATTTTCTCAAAATTTTCATGTAGTCATTGAAATTTGACATGGTTTCACTAGATGCATGCCTTGATGGTATGGGAGGGTTTCAAGACTCAAAGATTACTCACATTATACCCACATAAAAGAATGGTTTGTAACTGGATGGCCAATAAGTGGAATATGGTCAACAACTTAGATGAGAGAAAAAATCAAAGTTAAGATCAAATAACCAAAGAAGATTGTGTAATTTTTTTAGTACACGTCTATCAAGTATTAATGTGTTTTGACAAACTTGTGATATAGTCCATAAATATTTATCGAGGTTAGGTCATGAAAATGGGTCAAAGAAGACATGGTTGTGTGAGAAATAAGAAGGAAAAGGTGACCAAAGAGAAGACCGATTAGATATATGCACATGACTAGTGTTTATTACTAGAATAAGTGTTGATTCTCTTCGACCCTGCAAAGTGACCAGTTAATGGGGCCAACAATGAAATTTTCTCAAACGTTTCCTGTAGTCATTGAAATTTGACATGGTTGCACTAGATGCATTCCTTGGTGGCATGGGAGGGTTTCAAGACTCAAATATTACATATATTAAACCTATCTTAAATAAATGTTGTTGGTGCTCCAAGTTATTGATGCAAGGAGTTTAGCTCTAGTTTGGGAACCAGTAACCTTGGGATGGGAGAATGAATGAGAGAGTGCATTGTGAAGAGAAAGTGAAAAGACCCTAGATGGGTATAAAAGGATATAAGAGAGTGTAGAGGGTGGGAAACCTACTGTTGGAGTTACTTCACACACACCTAGGATTTATTTTTCCTAAGGTTTTTATTTGTTTATTAGTCATAATTAGTCATTATCCAGTCTCCTATATTTTAGGAGAGAATATTCCACCTGGAGAATATTCTCTTTCAGTTCACACTTCAGTTTGACTAGTTGAGTTGAGTTTAGATGTTGCATTGGGATCATCACCATGCTAATTCTAACTTGCCTTGGTATCATCACCAAAGTGGTGCATTAGCCTTGATTACTTGAGTTAACTCCTCACTACTTTCTGTTAAGTCAGTTAACTGAAGACTAGTTGACTACTTAACTCAACTAGGTGGCAGTTCACTCCCGTAACTGCCTGAGAGACTAGAATAGTTGGCAGTTCACTTCTGTAACTGTTGGTGCGTGTCCATATCACTCTAGACCACTACTATGGTGACTTGGTTGACCTCAAGTCGAACTCATTGAGTTATACAGAGTATATCATGTGTAAATTATTCATTATTCATAACGATTAATGATAATTCTTTCTATTCTTTCTCTCTTTCTTCTTCCTTTTCCAATTATCTCTGCAAATGTGTGTATCATTGTTTAGCTAGATATATTCTGTGTAGGTTCAACACATTTACATGGTATCAGAGACGACGGACTGCTAAGCAAAAGCTACACCAATTTTTTTTGCAGGTACAAAAGATTGAAGACAGCGGAAAGATGGAATTCCAAAAAGAATTCATTCTTACACCTTACAACTATTTTGCATGGAAGGAGAAAATAGCCATACATCTCTAATATAGAGGGTTTTATAGATTAACCATGAATACAGATACAGAGCCAACATCAGCCATATAAAAATCCAAGTACTTAAATCGTATGGATGAGGCACTCGAAACAATTTGCAGTCTTATTTCTCTCGATCTCCTTTTTCATATGTCTTCCTGTAAGACTCCCAATGAAGCCTGGACCATATTGGAAGGGCTCTTTGGAAAATAGGATGAGATGAGGGGACACATGTTGGAGGTGGAGCTGCTCACATTGGATTAAAAAATCTTCGAGAATATCCAAGATTTCTTTACAAAATTCAAGGATTTACTGTCGCAAATCAAAGCTTGTGGGGTTGATAAATCGAAGGAGGAGAAAAAAATGGTTCTCACCATTCTCTCCAAGCTTGGTCCTGAATTATCAGTATTCGTATCTACATTCCATACTGTCATATTCGCCTCTGGAGCCACCTGGAAGATGCCTTCTCTTGAGGACTTTATCGAATCCCTGACACAAGAGAAAACCAAGCTCATCAACATGGGCGCAATCAAAGGCCCAAGGGAACATGCACTCACTGTGTATGATGGAAGCCACAAATATCAGAAATCTAAAGATAAAGATAAGCAGAAATCTCATGCACATACGAAGAAGGAAGGGTACACAAAACCCTTCACTGATGCCTTCGGATCCAAAGGAGAAAAGGGAAGAAAAGGAGAGAAATGCACATACTGTCACAAAGGATTCCATTCAGAATCCGCATGCATGAAAAAATAAATAGATTTGATGTCTCAGATACTTAAGAAAAACAACCTTGGAGATCGCATCCCTGAGGGTGCAAAGAATAAGAAGCTAGAAGATTCGAATTCCAAGAAAGGCAATTCTAGCCATGCCTTGATTGCAATCAACTCCTCTCCTGATGCTTGGATCGTAGATTCAGGAGCATCACATCACATGGATGCCTCAGAAGTAGTCTATTCTTTTTTGGATACATACAAAGGTCCTCCTATTCTGATGGGGGACAACTCTTCTGTCGAAGTCATCGACAAAGGAAGGATTTAACTCACCAACGGAAGCTTCGAGAACGTGTTGCATGTTCCCAAGCTTTCTGTCAACCTTCTCTCCACGCATCAGATGACGAATTCCGGCACCGAAAATAAAGTCGTATTCACACCAAATTCCATGGACATATACGACATGCAAACCAACTCCAGGGTTGCTACCGGTGAGGTAAATTATTAGTCTAGATTGTATACATTTTCTGAATTCATTGAACCTGATTCTGCTTTACTTCTTACTCATGCTGATGAAAGTAGTAGGATATGGCATGAAAGGTTTGGACATTTGAATTTCAGATACATGCAACAGATTAGCAAGCAAATATTAGTTGATGGTCTACCAGACATCCATTTCTCCAAGGGAGTATGTGAGGGATGTGTTCTCGGAAAACACCCTTAAGAGAAATTCGTCAAAGGAAAGTCTCAGCGAGCTTCCACACCTTTAGATATGATCCATAGTGACCTCATGGGTCCTTTTCCACATCCATCGATCAGAAAAGAGAGGCTTGTTCTCATTTTTGTTGATGATTTCTCATGTTTTACTTGGATCTACTTTCTCAGGAAAAAATCTGAGGTCTTTCAACACCTCAAAGATTTCAAAGCTTCGGTTGAGATACAGTCCGGAAAGAAGATCAAAGTCCTTCGAACTAATAACGGGGGAGAGTATGTGAATCATGAGATCCACAATCTTTTCCATGAGACAAGGATTCAGTTGCAGTATATAGTTCCCTACACTCCGCAGCAAAATGGAGTTGCTGAGCGGAAAAACCGATCTCTAAAGGAGATGGCATCTTGCATGTTGCATGCAAATTCACTACCACAGAGACTATGGGCCGAAGAACTTAACTGTGCAACATACATCCAAAATATATCTCCCCATAGATATGTCAAGGATAAGACTCCCTACAAGGCTTGGAGCGGCCTCAAACCGGAAGTGACCCACTTTCGCATTTTTGGTTCTTGTGCATGGGCTCACATTCCCTTTGAAAAGAGGAAGTCACTTGATCCACAGAGCACTGAGTGAATTTTTGTTGGATACCTTGATGGTGTGAAGGGATATCAACTTATTGATATTTCCTCGGACCGGCTCATCATTGAGCGTAGTGTCCAATTCGAGGAAAGTGTCTTGCATGTACCTCAACAGCCGCATGTAGACACCTTTACTCTTACACCTGTCCGAGATGATGAGCATGTACATGCCGACTCTTCTTCAGATGAGAGTTCTGATTGAGAGGACTCAGATGATTTAGATTCAGAGTCAGTACAGTTACATATAGATTCAGAGCATCCATATGCAGTTACAGAGCCAGAGCAGAGGCCCAAGTGGGCACAGACTACTCTTCAGGATGCAGGGGATCTCGTTGGTGATCTAGCTGATACTAGGAGGACTCAATCTAATTTAGAGGAGCCTCCTATTGCACTCACTACCACTGAACCATTACATATTAAGCATATTTTCTTGGTTCAGTCTTTAGATCCATAGTCTTATGGCGAGGCTGCTGGAAATCCCTTTTGGGAATTCGCCATGCAGGAGGAGTACAACTCCCTCCTCGAGAACTAGACTTGGGATTTGGTTCCGCTTCCTTCTGGGAGGAAAATTTTCAGATGTAGATGGGTCTATAGGACCAAGAGCGCAGCGGATGGATAGATCAACAGATACAAATCCAGGCTTGTTGCCAAAGGCTTTCAGTAGGTTCATGGTATTGACTATGATGAGACCTTCACTCCAGTAGCGAAGATGGATTCCATATCATTGGCACTTGCCATTGCGGTAGCCAAGGGATGGGAAGTCCATCATATGGATGTGAAGAATGCATTTCTTCACGATGATCTCTCTGAGGAGATCATGGAGCAACCCCAGGGATTTATGCAGGACTCATCTTTGGTTTGTCGACTGAAGAAGTCACTTTATGGCCTCAAGAAGGCTCCGAGGGCATGGTATGCCAAGATGGACTCCTACCTGTTGTCACAGAACTTTGTACATTGGAAATCAGACCCAAATGTATACATTCTCAGGACGGATGATTCACTTCTACTTTTAGTTCTGTATGTCGATGATTTGCTGATCACCGGTTGCTCCACTTCAGTGATTGCTGCAGTCAAGAGGATTCTTCATGACAGGTTTTTGATGATGGACATGGGTCCGCTACAATTATTCCTTGGACTTGAGATCAATCAGGATGCATCAAGCATCAAACTCTCTCAAGCCAAGTATGCACAAGATCTCCTTGAGAGATTTCACATGACATACTGCAAGTCTTCTCCGATTCCTTTCCTATCAGGAGTCAAACTTGAGGATGGAGGGGAGACTCCACTGGTTTACAACACACTCTACAGATAGTTAGTGGGGAGATTGTTGTATCTCACACACTCCAGACCAGACCTCTAATATGCAGTCGGTGCAGTTTCCAGGTTCATGCAGGAGCCACATGAGCTACATTGGAAAGCTGTAAAGCGTATCCTTCGATATGTACAGGGCACCATCACCTTTGGGATTCATTATGCAACAAACTCTACATTAGATCTCATTGGGTTTACTGATTTTGACTGGGCTGACGATAGAATTGATCGCAAGTCCACATCTAGTTACTCACTCAGTATTGGTTCCGAGCCTATCTGTTGGTCGAGAAAGAAGCAAGCTGCCATTGCTCTATCTTCAGCCGAGGCAGAGTATAGAGGGGTAGTTAACATAACCATTCAAGCTATGTGGCTACAACATTTTCTCATTTAGTTGGGCATTCAGTTTCATCAGCCGATCGTCATCTGGTGTGACAACCAGAGTACTCTGAAGTTATGCAGAGATCCAGTTCAAAGGCAACAGGCGAAGCACATCGAGATCCACATGCACTAAATCTAGGACTTAGTACACGAGGGGATCATTGACTTATAGTTATGTCCTTTAGCAGAATAGATGACAAACATTTTCACCAAGACCTTCACTGAGAAGAAATTCCATTCTCTGCGAGGTCATCTTGGAGTGAAGGACACAGTTGCCTAGCAACTGTAGTTCTTCTTTTTACATACATTGCACCTTGAGGAGGGGGGGGGGGTTTCCCATGAGGTTTTCCCTCTTTCCTCACTTTATTTTTAGTGTATATTTTGTACTTGGGTACCTAACATGGCCTCGTTGCCGGGACCCAATCTTTATTTTCACCATAGTGATGTTCAGGGGGGGTGTTGGAGTTACTTCACACACACCTAGGATTTATTTTTCCTAAGGTTTTTATTTGTTTATTAGTCATAATTAGTCATTATCCAGTCTCCTATGTTTTAGGAGAGAATATTCCACCTGAAGAATATTCTCTTTCAGTTCATACTTTAGTTTGACTAATTGAGTTTAGATGTTGCATTGGGATCATCACCATGCAACATTGGGATCATCACCATGCTAATTCGACCTCGCCTTGGTATCATCACCAAAGTGGTGCATTAGCCTTGATTCCTTGAGTTAACTCCTCACTACTTTCTGTTCAGACAGTTAACTGAAGACTAGTTGATTAGTTAACTCAACTAGGTGGCAGTTCACTCCCATAAGTGCCCGAGAGACTAGAATAGGTGGCAGTTCACTCCCATAACTGTTGGTGTGTGCCCAGATCACTCTAGAC
The DNA here is from genome assembly GCA_009831015.1 of Picea engelmannii. NCBI lineage: Eukaryota > Viridiplantae > Streptophyta > Pinopsida > Pinales > Pinaceae > Picea > Picea engelmannii. The sequence goes on from ML779961.1 coordinate 1,152,921, forward strand.
CACCACTATGGCTACTTGGTTCACCTCAAGTCGAACTCATTGAGTTATACATAGTATATCATGTGTAAATTATTCATTATTCATAACGGTTAATGATAATTCTTTCTATTCTTTCTCTCCTTCTTCTTCCTTTTCCAATTATCTCTGCAAATGTGTGTATCATTGTTTAGTTAGATCTATTCTGTGCAGGTTCAACACATTTACACCTACGAAGCTTGGAAACTTGTGTATTTTTGGTTCATGGATGTTTGAGAAATCAAGTAAATATAGAAAATAAAAAGGCATGAAAATTATCAATATATTTATCATAAATGTACATATTTACTATAAATGTCGTAAGGCATGCAATACACTTTTAAGACTCCCAAACTATGCATAGGGTCTAAAACCACCACATAGACCCTATAAATTAAATATTTGGCCTATGTGTCATATTGACACATTTACAAGGTTTTATGAACTATACATGACTCTTAAGGTTTTGTACATGGTATATGGATAAAAAAAATAGTATTCAAGATCCTAGAGGATGCTTTAAGAGCCCATATACCATGCACAAGGTCTAAAACCTAGAGAATCTCATTCAAGTTTATACCATCATCTCCAATTTTAACTTTGGTTCATATAACAATTTTCAAGGTTGTCCATTAATTATTAATTAGTGAAAATTATTCTTTAATTTGACACCACACAGAGTTGTGAATGGGGCCAACGTTGAAATTTTTCAGTTTGTGCTTGTATGCACTGAAATTTGACATGGCTATAGTAGATGCATGTGTTGATGATATGGGAGGGTTTCGAGGCTCAAATACGACTCACACAAATAGTTTGATAATCAAATGAAAAAATTACAACATAAATGTGAAGGAGATGAAATTATCCATCATCATATTTGTCATCATCATTATCATCATATTGCAATGAGGTTTCAATGAACATGTTCGTTGTTCCTATAGCATCTTTGTCGGAACTTTCTAGAAACAATGACCAATGAAAGGGACCAACATTGAATTTTTTCAAACTATGCTTCTCCAAGTCATGGACATGGTATGAGGAGGAACTATAAATGTCATAAGGCATACAATATGCTTTTAGGACTCCCAAACCATGCATAGGGTCTAAAACCACCATATAGGACCTATAAATGAAATCTTTGGCCTATGTGTCATATTGGCACCATTACAAGGTTTATGAACTATACATGACTCTTAAGGTTTTGTACATGGTATATGGATAAAAAAAATAGTAGTCAAGGGCCTAAAGGATGATTTAAGAGCTCATCTACCATGCACAAGGTATAAAACCAAGAGAATATCATTCAGTTTTATACCATCATCTCCAATTTTAACTTTGGTTCATCTAACAATTTTCAAGGTTGTCCATTAATTACCAATTAGTGGAAATTTATTCTTTAATTTGACCCCGCACAGTGTGACCTGTGAATGGGGCCAACGTTGAAATGTTTTTAGTTTTTGCTTGTATGCACTGAAATTTGACATGTTTATAGTAGATGCATGCATTAATGGTATGGGAGGGTTTCGAGACTCAAATACGACTCACACAAATATTCAATCAAATGAAAAAAATTACAACATAAATGTGAAGGCAGTCACAAATCGGTCCCATAGAGTAAGAGAGTGCCCCAAACAAGTGCCTAAAATTATCTAATAAAGCCAAACCAGTGACCAAGGACCAAGGGGAAGAGGAGATGAAAAAATGGGGAACCCTACCTAAGAGCTAAGGAAGGAAAGAGGCAATAGGAAACAACAATTAGTTCTGAACTAGTGAAGTTAATAGGCTAAGGGAGACAATGTTGGTTCGATGCAAGTGAAGGAATGAGGTGTACCCAATGATAGTAAGGAACTAATAAGAGAAAATAGGTTACGATGTTCATGGTGAAGCGTGAGTGAAGGCATCTCACAACATACATCATCATACACTATCATGAGGCTAGTGTGAGTGCTAATTCAACCTATGATGTCAGTATAATGCTAGTGTATCATGATAATTCACGCAAAAGCAAGTTTTGGTTTGTATGGTGATTTAATGATCAAAGAAAGCAACAAATGTGGTGGTTAGAATAATTAATGTAGTGATTGATAAGTAAATCAAGCAACATTAAACTTAGAATATATTATAGGTTTGAGTAGGCATGCATCAATTCTAATTATTATAGGTTTGAGTAGGCATGCATCCATGCTAACTATTATAGCTATTTTCTTGAGTATGCATGCATCTATATTAACTAACATAATTATTTATCTTTCTTTTGTTCTTGTGTCACTATGGAGAATAGGTCATCAACATAGGTTTTTAAATATATGATTCAATTTTCCTTGTTAGAGTGAACATGGAGCAAGTAATAGGTTTGTCTTATCACTACCTAATTGAAGTGAAAGTGAGAAAAGGAAAGTCTATCAAACCAAATAGAACAATAAGAATTATTTCAATCCAAACATGCGAGGATTTTTCCCATGTTACCAAAGAAGAGGACACATGGAATATCCCCTGAATGAAGAAGCACCAAGTAAAAGGGGCAATGTTATCAAGAAAATGAATATATTGAATATGGTGGTAGAAGTTATGGGAGTTTTTTTTCATGGCATTTTTAATATTTATGGATATTCAATTTCTTTTCTAATGATGTTGAAGAGGTGTACACAATTCCAATGGTGATGTTAAAGGGCCCCATAAAAGGGTGGTGGAGTAACATCCAAACTAGATTTGATGTAATCACTTATGAACCTTAAAGGATTAGGATGACTTGAAGATGTTTTGAACTTTTGATGGATATGTTCTCTTTTGAGAATGATATACAAGATGTCTTTAATCAATTTTAAGTATACGATACATTTTGTGTCGACAAAGGATTACAACCATAAAATGAGACATTGATAACATGGATATTGAATCATATTCAAAGGTTTTTTGTTGTTCAACATTGTTTTGGAGCCTTATATTTAAGTTGTTACTGTAGTTACTTAGTTGGATACCATGGAGAATGTTGTATTCACTACATTCAAAGTGGATTATGATAAATAAAAAATAAAGGTTGAACTCATTGTTCGATTTCACTTGGGTATGTTTTCACTTGAGTAACCAGTGGTAATTTTCATGGGTTTTATAGAACAACCACTGGTATGTGTTGTGCCTTTCATTGCTTATCCAAAGTATGATTTTCATTGCTAGGGTTAAAATGTTTTGGGGAATTATATGATTGATAGTATCCATCCATTGGTTACTAATTTGATCCTATGGCATCATGGTTACTACCTTAGAGGGACCAATAATATAAAACTATAGTTGTCATGTTGATGTGGTGGTTGTCATGGAAATGGTTAACCAATATGGTCATGATGACCACAAGATTTTTTAGGTGGATGATTTGATCAAATTACATGGAATTAATGTGAATTATGCTAAAAAATATGATGAATGAGATAGTAAGTATTAGGGGTGTGGTGTCATCAAATGAGGCAATGAATAAAATTAAGTTATAATGAGCATCTTGTAATGCACAAAAATACTATGCAAGATGTGGTATAGTAGTGTCAATGGATCATAAACTAGAGCTTGTTTATATTGAGGGTGTGGTGGGTTTGTGCATCAACATCAATATCTACTATTTTTCATGTGTAGAGGCCATAGGTTGATTCATTATTGTTAAGAATATTTTGTAATAATTTTGAGTTCGGTAATGAATTTCTTATGCATCTAGTATTTCACTACCAAACAAGTGGGAAAGAGGTACAATAGTGATGTACTTGATGGAGAAAGAGAATATATATTCAAGAGACTTCTGCCAATTTTACATGGAAATAGAAGGATTTTGGAAAACAATTATAGATGAGCACTATTCTTCACATTCTAGGTCATCTATAACTTTAAGATTTAGTTTTAGGAATCTAGCATTATTCACTTCAACCTTGGAGTGTGTATGTACTTAGGATTCAATGTGACTATGGTAGTTGATGAAAATATTGAGTTTTTGAGCACCTTGTTTACCTTCACAATATTTTTCACCATGATGACACTAGTATGCATTTCTTCCATCTAGGATTGACCTAGAAGGACTTTGAACCCATTTCCACCACTAATACACTATAAACCCTATCCATTTTGATTATGAACACACTATGATGTACAACAACCTAACCCACTAGCACACCTTAATCCCTAGCCGGTGGCACACCTTAATAGTCCTCCTCCTCCTCCTCCTCCTCATTATCATATAATATGATATATACTATACTATACTTATATTATATATATAATTATTATATAATATATGTTATATAAAGCATAGAAAATAACAAAAAAACAATAGAAACAAAAGAAAAACAAACAAACAAAACACACACCCAAGAAATTCACTTGTACTGCATCGGGAAAGGAAGGTCCAATGGGTCTTTCCCTTCATAAGGATTTGGTCGGTGTGAGAGTGAGTGCTTAATTCGGTGGCATAACTACTAGGTACTAAGTATAACTAAGGTGAGATCCCTGGTCCCCTTGTCTCCTTCTGTTTTTCATTGGTTCGAATATGGAAAGGGGAAGAAGAGCATTGTTATGAGAAATTTTCCTTTCGTTCTCTCCCTTTTCCCCTACATATATTCACTTGAGCCCACTAGAAAGGAGACAACCCGAACCCACTAGTAAGGATACAATGTGAGAAACTACTGGATATAGAGACATCCTCGAGTGACTACTGGAGATAGAGACAGCTGAGACCCCACCTATAGGACATACAAATATAAGGGCGATACACTCAAGGGACAAGAAATGCCACCAAATTTGGTGAGCACCTATGCATTTTACTTTTTGAAGGGTTTTATTATAAGTCAAAATGGTTTATGTGTAAGCCTAGGATTGAACCCATGACTTCATCGTGGATCTTGTGACAAAGCCCCTTGTTCTTTGAACACGATTTTGGGGCTAAGATCGTAGGAAATGTGACAAAACCCCCTACCTAGTTAAGTTTGGCCTGCACCAAGCCTAGAAATAATATATAGGGTTGGCCTTAATACCATACTATATAAAGTTGGCCTGCACCAAGCCTAACAATGTGTTTCTTTCACTTTTTCAAGGACTCAAAACTCATGGTGTTATAACAATTCCTAGTTTTCACTTTTTATAGGATTCCAACCTTGGTGGGGTTGAAAAATGCTCATTTTCAGGAACTCGCTTCCTCTAAACCCTAGTGGTGTTGAAAACAATGCTCATTTTCATGAACTCGACTGGTTTTTTGCTATCTTACAAAGTATGTGGACCTTGAAGAAGTTGGCAGAGATGGACCCCCGACACTCTTTTTAATGAAAAATCAATGTAGGATTTGAACCTAGCAATATCCCTCTCAACGCATTAATGAAAACCTGATTGTCAAGGTCACATTTGGGAATTCTATGTTTTCCACCTCCATGACTCACATGGATGGAAGGTACCTAGAATAAACCTAAATTCCAGCTAGAATAAACCCCACTTGACCATATTTTACATATGTAGTATAGATGGATGAATGATAAATATCTTCATCGGTAATTTCCAGCATGAAATGTAGAACCAAAGGTGCATAATTTTGCTGCCAAAATATGTTGTAATGAATATTAATTTGCATATTTATACAAAAAAATTAAGTCGATCCTTTCTTGAAATGCAATATAAACTACAACTAGACTTTTAGGGACATATCTAGATTAAGGTTATCTTTGGTAATTTCCATATCAATGGAACCAACATAAAATGAGTTTTATGAGAAATTTTCAGTCTGGTTGTAAGGTGGTACCAGTTCGTTATATATTCCTTGGGAATATGGGGTCTCACAAGGATTGAGGGAGACTACTTTAATAAGAAATTACTATGAATAAGGCTGCAAATTGCAAGCCTTGCTAATCTTCTCCTTGTCCTAAATGTCATGAAAATCTACCAAAGAAGCTTACTATTGTTGACAACCTCAAATATTATTAAGTATAGATTTATAAAGAAATGATAATAGGTGTGTACAACCAAACATACATGGATACATCGACATAAACCATTTCAATGATAAATCCAACAAAAAGAAATAGCTTTACCAAGATTATGTGTCTCACAGTCATCAATGACAAAGAAATAACTAGCATGAACAACATGAAAATGTAGAAAGAATCCTCATATTGAAGGGTGCATTACCAAACCATCCAATATCTTCAAAGAAATATACAATACAAATGCACCAAGAGCTCAAATACTCAATCCTTAAACAACCATTACAAATGGAGGAGCCATGCTTTTATAATGTTTTTGGATAAAACCTCCAATCAATAAATTAATAATATTTGAGCATAAACCCTAGATCTAACCTAGGAATGCATAAACAAAGAATATCGCTCAACTAACTTGAGTGGATATGGGAAATAATTCATAAAATAGAAATAGTGATGCCCCATGCAAACATCTCCAAAAATATTAGCTCAAACGCACAAGATGCATCCTCAATGTGTGCATGAAGAACAAATAATGTTTGCAACAACCTCCTCAAACCTCTCTAAACCAAATCAATCCACTCAAATGATTCAAACCATGTGCAAAATAACCACTTTAATCCTAGGGTTGGCCCCATCATCCAATAATAAAATAATGAAATAAATGTTTGGGGCGATTTAATATGTGTGCCCATATGTGAGCTCTTCACCAAATATCCATATCCGTACCATAAATAAACCATTTAGGTTTGAAAAATACCAAAATGAGCTAGGTCACTCAAGTAATAGGCCTCCTCCTAGCCAAATGAATGCCAAATAAAGGTTATATTAGTGTAATCCACCTCCAAATGTGTGCCAAAGACAAGAGCTCCACCTAGAATGATAAAACATGATATCCAACTACAAAATATGTGTGAAATATAATTGAGGATAAATAACTAAGACTAAATGGCCTCAACCATATGAAAACATGTGAATAGAACTCTAACCATAATGGAACAATGTAACAATGAGGAACAATATTAGGCAATCCATCAACATACGAAACAAATCATACAAATGTGACATGCTCAAACCACATACTACTAATATGCAAAAGGGATCATCTACTAATATGAAAAAGGGATCCACGAGGGTAAAATTGTTGCCTCTTGCATCCCACACTCAAACTACATACTACTAATATGCCAAAGGGATCTTAGCAAGTGGATCCATTTCCCTCACTAGTTCCTCCATCATTTCTACATCTTGCATCTGATACATAGCATGTTAGTATCTCATCTTCACTAAATTTTCATCATTGCCACCTATTGCACCCCACTCTTATCCAATGGCTCCCTTGCATTCACAAGTTACTCAATTCCTCATGGATTCCAAATGCATCATGTGGGTTTCTTTCCTTCTGTGACTTGTTCAACATTGTTTCCTCTTGCATCCCACACTCATGTCCCTATGTATGCCTCACCTTCATTAGCTTGTTTAGAATTTCCCCCTTTTGTATCCCACACCTACCCTATGGGTCCCTCACCTTCAACTAGTGAATTACTTCTATCATTTGATCTATCCCTCGATGCATTGCATGCAATTATTGGGGATTAAAAGTCCTCACTTTCTCAAATATATGTGAGGGTCACAAAAATGTATCGCATTATTATTCACTATGAGAATATTAAGAGGATCTACATCAATAAGTTCATCAATATTGTTAGTCCTATCCCAAATCATGGATATTTTAAATAAATACAATAGATCAATCCCTTATTTCCTTAAGTCCTTTAATAGTTGTTGCATAGATGTTATGACACTATATTTTCCATAAATACAACAAATTGATCTCTCACTTCCTTAAGTCCTTTAGTTATCATTGATAGTATATGTTTGGTCATATTATCTATATTTTCAACCATTTCATTGATCACACTATATATGACATGGATGATAAGCACCATTGATCTATGGGAGAGGTACTCCCAACGTGGAGTCAACATTAGAAAGTTTCAAAATTTTCTATAAACATTTAATTTGCTACATGTGTGGAGTTACCATGTGATACCTTCAAATTCATTGCATGTCATTTCTTTCTCTCACCCTCAATACAAGCAACTGGAAACTAATGATTCAAATAAATAGGACCTCCCAACACCATGTTATACTAGATCTATTGAATCCAGGGAATCATATTTTTTCCCCGGTAACAATGCCAATCATCAGCTCCAAAAATTGCACTTTGAAATATGAAGTCCCACATAAAAATCAAGGAAAGATTGATTCTACTCAATAGTGCTCACTACCAACAAATTTTCTCACTGCTTGGGTGATTTTTAAATGTGACAATGCATGTTATCCCTACCATTAATGCATGCCATATTGACATCTTCACCTCATGATAACCTTTCATTAGATTCCCTGCCTTAATATTTTCCAATGAGACCTCTTTTGTGCAATTTGGCCAATGAGCAACAACATCCTTATCTCGAATTATATAGATTTAACCAAGATCCAACAATTTTCGACCAAAATAATATGTCCAAAAACCTCTGAAAAGAACCAAAACTTAGAATGTTTAAACTAAGGCTTTGTTTTATCGGTATTGTTATCCCATAGCCTATGGATAACTAAGGATATCATGTCTTGAGGCCCACAGGTCCTAGACATGGAGTACCAAGAGACAAACGACTTGAGCATGGCCCTGGAGGGCCCCTCTTTTCTTCAGTGCACTCCATTTATCACCAGCAACAATATCTATCCCACCAACCTGGTCCTAAAGTAGCGGTGGTTCTTGCTCCATGAGGTAATGAGTCTAGGTATCATGGTATGTATCAATCATATTTTTTAAGCACTTGAATATGTTGTATTTAATCCTTCTTCATTTCATGATGTTTTCTTGGAAATTATGCTCTTTTCCTCGTTCATACTTGGAAGGGTAACATGGTTCCCTAGTAAGTTGATTTACCTTTAGGATGGGTTGTTACTGGGTGGGTCTATGAAAAGTCATCGTCCATCCCCCCCATACTTACCATTTTCCATATTTATTCCTTCCATCTCCCCTATCCTTTTTGGGGCATTGGGATTGGCTACACTAGGAAGGGTTGTACCTTTCCTCGTAGGAAGAAGGGGCGAAAGGCCTAGAGGGAAAAAGTAGTTGGAAAGAGTTAAAATCCAATGTTAAAATCTTTGAGATGATTCACCCAGGGAGCCATGAGAAAGCAGTGAAAAGATTCTCAGTAATAAAAGAGGACCCATAAGATACATGAACACTCAAGGTACTAGTTGATGGATATGAGGTCTCATCACAAGCCAACCTATTATGACCATGGGCATGTAGCGGTATGAAACTACCACCTATATGGTCACCAAACCAAGGTAGTGGATCTTGGTGGTATAGCCAATAGAAAGGGGTTCTTATCACGAGGCAACCTTCTCATTTCCATGAATTGTTTTTGGATAACGTTGTCACCTCTAGTCATCAAGCCAAGACAGTGGCCCACAACAATTCCATTGAAGCACAAAAGCAAAATATCAAAAGAAATAAATATAAGAATAAAAAGGCAATGAATGGGTTAGGAAACAATTGCATTTATGACAAGGTGCAGTTTTCCCTCTACAAAGGCACCCACAGGTAAGACTTTACATTTCCCTTTTATTACATGCACCCCATGCCCAAACACTTACCCCATGCCACCTCATACACTTGCATGACTTGGATTAGATCCCACCTGAGAAAAACCCCATACTTAAGAGAGGTTACCCCAATAGGACACCCTGGGACCTTCTCCAAACCTAACTTGTAAAGTTGCATAACACCTTTGAGCATTTGACTGGGTTAAGGTGGGTTTGATGCACGTGTTTGGGTAATTTAATTATTGGAAGTGATTTACATGCTATGATCCCTGTGACTAGTGAACTCCTAGAGATATTACTTGTTGATGTTGTAGGACCTTGCCTGGTGGGCAGGTACACAAGAGGGAATGATTAGCTTGGAATTTAATGGGGGCTCAAAGCCCACATATGGATGTTGTAACCCCAACTAGGGGTAAGCAAAAATTGAATATTTGCAATAGGAAAAAGAAGGATGTTGCCTTTGGAGGCACCCTCACATACCTATACCTAGGGGGATATTTCTCCTCCACATGAACGATATCCATTGAGGGCCCTAGACGTCACCATCATGACCCTAGACGTCATCCAAAGATACGATTTTCATTTTGAGGGCATTTATGAGACTGATACCACATGTGGGAATCATCTAGGGCCTATGGAGGCCAAGCTCCCTTTAGGCCTCAACGTCAACCTATAAGGGCATGACTTCACCCCTGGAGGTGTCTTTAGATGCTAATTAATTTTTATTATGCCAAAATTTAATTTTATTGTAAATTGGCCAAGTCGGCCTTATTTTTGACCTAAAATTAGTTAAAGGTCAAAGTTTTGTATAAATAAGCATAAAGTACATTCATTTTTATCATCACAACTTCTCATACAAGAGAAGAGGTATGAAATTTTCTTCCTAGTGAGGGATATTGGCTGAAATTGTGAGGCACACTCTTGTATAAGGCTATTTTTTGCAACTTGGATCAATCATGGAAGTTTTTATGGTGATCTTGCATGGTATTTTCATGATTATTCTTGGTGCAAGTAAGTAAAATCTGCATTTTTTGTCAGCTATTGAATGGTTTGTGAATGGTTTTATTTTCTCATACAAGATTATGAAATTGCATGGTTTACTTAATTCTTGAAGTAAGGAACTTAAATTGCTACTTTCCTACTTTCTATTTGTCATACTTTTCATTGAATTGATCTTGACTAGTGAAACCCTAGAGCCCTAAATTGCTAGCACTCTAAGGATTTTGACTTAGTTATCTTTTCATAAGTTTTACTCCATAAGAAGCCTAAGGAGAGAAAGGTGTTAGTGCCTAGAATTTTCTATACCCTAGCATCTTGTCTCTTTAGGTCAATGCATAGGGGGACTTAAGTTAATACTTCTCCTTTTCATTTTCCCTCTTAGACTTTTCTGCATTATCAAATTGATTTGTGGCCTTAGAAGAAGTTGTCCACTTTGACTCCATAATCCCTAGAAAGCACTAGTTCTCACCTCTCTCTTGTTGAATGATTGATTAAAAACTCAAACACTCTTTTCTAAATATTTTACTAACTATCTCTAACCCTAGTTTAGCCTAGATCACTAACTTATTTGTTGTTGTTATAAATATTTTCTACAACCATCTAATTGCAACAAATTTTCTGCATACTCGACATTAATTACTAACTAACCATTTCAGAAATTGCTTATGACAAGTTATTATCATACTACTTAGTCAATGTTATATTTTCATTGTCTTTTCAAGATTTTTCGAGGAGTATTTGTTGTAGTTGTTACATTTTATCAATTGTTGTTGTAAACATATAAACTGCTACAATTTTATATCAGCTAGCACTTATTTTCACTATCCATTGTCTATTGAGGTGTTATTATTATACTTGTACTTGGAATTATTGTATATGCATGCTATATTGTCTTGTTCTAGGCAGGTACACCAAGCACTTCATTAACCTCATATTTTAGACACGAACTTAGTGACTTTGGTAACCATTGAGAGGAGGGAATATATCTTGATCATAACTCTAATTTTTCATCCCTTTAGGTTATCGAGGACGCCTCCCTTGGGGTAGACCCTTCCTATCCCTAAAAAGTGGGGATTTCCTATTAAGGTGACAATGATAGGATATATTGTTTATTAATCCAATCTCCCTTATTTTCCTTGGGATTTGGGCAAGTACAAATTGCGCGATAACATTTTTTGCGCCATTGTCGGGGAACACTGACTCAATATTCCCGAATGACACTTTTTCGGTAAGCCTTTCCCTCAAAGACTTCATCTTATGAAGTTTACCTGGTGACTCCATTGAGGGTGATTCCCTCACTCCATTTGATAATCCTTAAGAGGATATATGGAGACTCCACTAAAATTATACAAGGTGCCACCTTACTCTCATCTTTGTGATATTTCCAAGATATGGGATCATGGCGCCCTAGGAACAAGTATATCTGACTATTGATTTTGAAAGTTTTCAAGGATACCCACATTATTTTCATATAAAATGGTTAAACAACTATCCAAGATTTGGAGGCCTCCCAATTACTCACATTGTAGAATTCTTGAAGTATATAGGTGAGATAGAATTTCAAGGAGAGGATGTTCTAATAAAATTGTTCATACTTTCCCTGACATCTCTTTGCAAGATTGGATTAATGGTTGTTGCGAAGATAAGGGTGTAAAATATTTCATAGACCTCATCAATAGGTTTATTGATTTTTTGAAACCACAATGCCATACATATGAAGATGCCCTTCAAAATATCGCAATAGCCCTAGAGGACGAAGGATTCAACACTAATATTGTGGAATATCTCAAGGATTTTTAACCCTCTGATATAGAAGGAGATATTTATGAAGAAGGTTGTAAACCCCTTGAAGAGGAGCAAGATTTTTCCCATGATTCAATAGAATGTAGTAAAGACTTGACTAAAGAAATGATTTTTGAGGATGAAGCACTAGTATTTGCTCCTCCATCCTATGAAGCTCTCCAAGATCTTATCTCTCCTGCACAAGACGAAGAGAATGAGGTGAATCATTTTCCTTTCCCAGTTTTTTATGACACTTTGTTCTATGATTCAAATGGTGAAGAAGTAAAGGATCCCTTGGAAGAGCTAGGTCCTTCATTTTCTGATGAAAGTGAAAATATGATTAAGGAGACGAGTCTTGGGGATGATGTACTAGATGCTCTTCCATTTGATGAAGTCATCCAAGCCTTTGATGCTCCTGCACAACAAGAAGGGAACATGGTAAGTTATTTCCCTTTCCAAGATTTTGATGATTCTTTATTTTATGATTTGGAAAGTGAAGAACTATTAGAGGATCCCTTAGATGTATTACATTCTTCATGTGACATGGTTGATAATATTGATGATTTCATACATGTTGGAAGACGTAAGTGGGATGTGATTGGTTCTGATGAGGATCCCATTTATGATAATTATATCTTTGAATTTTGCATTTACAACAATCATATGATGTTCTTAATAATTTTGACATTTGGAAACAAGATGATGATACAATTACATAATTTTTCCAAGCACCCAAGGATGACCTAGTGCAAAGTTATCCTGATGATTTTTGGTCATACCTTGAGGATTTTGATGAGTATCCCTTTGAGCAATTGGATTTATTCTATGAAGAATATTATCAACCGTCATTGTGCTCAAATTTTGATAAAGGTGAGGACGGTGCTTTCCTGAAGAAGAATACTTGTGACAAGGTTTTCCAACTCCCTCTGATTGCTTTACCTCGTTATGTCACTAAGGATGTAGTTGGGGAACTTGTCTCTTATTCCAAGTTTTCTTTAGGGATTTTTTTTGTTGTTAGAATTCAAGGGGAGGTTTAATGCCTTAAGAAGTTTAATATCTCAATATTTAATCTTTCCCCTGAGAAGTTGTCAGTTTCCCTCTAATTTCTTGTTAATCCATTCTCAGAACCAAGGGAGTGATGACATCCAAGGTAGTCAACCCTCAGACTCTTTGAGCCACCCCTTTGGGTCCTTGACCTCTCATGATCCTTTTCTGAGATGGATTGATCACTTTTCTAGAAGGGTGACTTGGCATGATTTTGTCCCTCCCTCCTGCGTCCATGAGCTAGACTTTACAACTTCCTATGATATAATGGATAATCTACCTTATGTTTATCTTGTGCTTAACTTGTCATTGTTTTCATTTATGATGAAGCACAAAGGCATGTATTATGAGGCATTGCTAGGATGGTTTCACTGGTTATATGAATACACCTAGTATTCAACCAACATGTAAGTAGGAGTAGGTAGGAATTTGCATCCATTGTACATACCATTGCATATCATTCTAGCATAGTTGTATTTTCATTTTCATATTGTCCTAATTCATTATGTATATATGTATGCTCATGATCATATGCTAGATTAGAAATGCTCTTGATTTTTTTTTTATATCATATATGAACAAGGGTTGATATCACCACCCTAGGGATTACTAATATCCTTTGTTGAGATTTAGCAAGCATAGGCCATACCATAGATGCTGAGGTTCTCATGTGCTCTACGGTGAGCACATGTCCTTGAGTTGGATCCGGATGTTATACCCTATTTTAGGGATAACTAAGGAGATCATGTCTCAAGGCCCAAAGGTCATAGACATGGAGTACCGAGAGCCATACAACTTGAGAATGGCCCCGAAGGACCCCTCTTTTCTTTAGTTCATTCCATTTATCACCAACAACAATATCCATCCCACTAGCCTGGTCCTGAAGTAGCGGTGGGTCCTACTCCATGAGGTAATGAGTCTGAGTATCATGGTATGTATCATTCTTATTTTTGAAGCACTTGAATATGTTGTATGTAATCCTTCTTCCTTTCATGACGTTTTCTTGGAAATTATGCTCTTTGCCTCGTTCATTCCTGGAAGGGTAACATGGTGCCCTAGTAAGTTGGTTTCCCTTTAGGATGCGTTGCTATTGGGTGGGTCTGTGAAAAGTCATTGTTTGTCCCCCCATACTTACCATTTTCCATATTTATTCCTTCCATATGCCCTATCCTTGTTTGGGCATTGGGATTGGCTACACTAGGAAGGGTTGTAACTTACTTTGTGGGAAGAAGGGGCTAAATGCCCAGAGGGTAAAACTAGCTGGAAGAGTTAAAAGCCAATGTTGAAACCTTTGATATGCTTGCCCAGGGATCCCCAAAAAATAAATTAAAAACTTCTCAGTAAGAAAAGGGGACACATAAGATACATAAACACTCAAGGTACTAGTTGATGGATATGAGGTCTCATCAAGAGCTGGCCTGTTATGATTGTTATCGCACAATTTGTACTTTCCAAAATCCAAAGGCAAGTGAATACTAAATTGGCATAACAAAGAGAATGTCATATCATTGTCACCTTAATAAGACACCTCTTTCTATTTAGGAGTAGTACCCCAACATAGATGTCCCCAATGACCTGGAGGTTTGAGAAGGCTAAGGAAAAAGTATTAAGAAAGTCCCACCCCTCTCACAAGACACTCTGATCAAAATTTATAAGGGTTTTAATGAGATGAAGCAAAATAATATTTAAGTGTACCTACCCAGAACAAGACAACAAGAAAAGATGTTATTTGCAAGTACCATATGATGTTAGTGCTTCATAAAACCATAGAATTTTGATAAAATGAACAAGATGATATACAATATGAAGCAATAGAAGTATTTATAACAACAATATATATTTTTCAAGAGCTACACAATTATGCCTCAATAATGCTTCAAAAATGACAAGAAATGATAGCATACAATTGACAAAATGATAGTAATTGTGAGAAGCAATGATGGAAATATATTATCAGCTTTTGTTCTTTCTTTTAAGATGAATTTGTTGTTGTTATAGATGGTTGTAGAAATATTTTTCAACAACAACAAATTAGTTAGAAAATTATTCTAATCTAAAGTTAGAAATAGTTAGTAAAAGTCTTAAAGTAGATGGTTTAAGAGATTGTTTGGTCAATCAATCACTTGCAAGGTGTGA
>ML779961.1:1168559-1190120 GCA_009831015.1 Picea engelmannii
TATAGATGGTTGTAGAAATATTTTTCAACAACAACAAATTAGTTAGAAAATTATTCTAATCTAAAGTTAGAAATAGTTAGTAAAAGTCTTAAAGTAGATGGTTTAAGAGATTGTTTGGTCAATCAATCACTTGCAAGGTGTGACTAGTGCCTTTTAGGGTAAATGGAGTCAAAGTTTGCAACTGAAATTCTTAGAGGGAAGCAACAAATGATAATAGATGAACTAAAAGAAGGGGAAGATGATTGAGGTGTAAGTAACCTAAGGCCGCAATATCTAAAGCCCTAGAAGGAAAAAAATGCTAGAAAGTAAGTAACCCTAGGCCCTAGCAATTTCCTTCTTCTTTAGATTAAAATTGAAATAAAATGTATGAAGCTTAATGAGGCAATGCTACTAGAGTGATACAAAGGTAGGGATATATTATATTCTTCAAGGGATATGTTCTCTAGCAAAATCAAGTAGGTGAAAAATTATAAAGAAAAGGACAATAACATGTGCTTTTCTCCTAGGGTTTCAAACTAACAATTTCATAATCTTAGAAATGAATAAGAAAATGTACCATAACCATTCAAAATAAAGAAGAATTTCATATTTTACTTACTTCATCAAGAATAATCTAGTAAAAAAACCTTAGTTGAAGACTTTCCACCATGAAAATGCCAAAATACACCAGGAATAACCTCCTCCAAGAGTTGTGCACCACTTAGTTTCAGCCAATAAGCATTAAAAGAGCCTAAATTTCAGGCCTCACACTTGTGTGACTAAAATATGATGAAACAATGAGAGTCTTAACTCTCTATTTATACAATATGAATGACCTTTAATTACATTTTAGGTCAAAAAGGGCCGACATGGCCAGTTTACATCAAAAATATAGTTTTACATAAAATTAACAATTCAAAACCCTAATTTTCCTTTAGGGATGATGTCATGCCCCTCCTAGGGTGACGTTAGGCCTCATCATGGAAATTTAGGCCTCATAAGTGAGACGTTAAGCCTAAAAAGGCCTCAAAAGATGTCACACGTGCCAACCAAGCCATCCTCATGCCAAAACCCTAACTGGATGACGTCAAGGCTCCATATGATGAAGTAAGGGGCCTTTAAGGGCCAACATCATAGTGGAAGGGTAAGAACCCCTAGGTCCATGCCTTCCAAATTTTCTCTAGTGGAACGTCCTCCTTTTTCTCCTGTCCAAGCCTCTGGTATCCCTCTACCCCTGGCTGGGGTCACAACATCCATCTGGTGGGATTTTAGACCCATGAAGGTCTGAAATAATCATCTCCCCATATGTATGTGTCTGTCTGGCATGGTCCTGCAACAACAACAAGTACGCCCTCCATGGGCTCATAAGTCATACAAATCATAGCAATGTCAATCACATCTAATAATCAATTTACCCAAACATGTCTATCAAACCCCCTTTACCCAGAAAAATTCTCAAAGATGTTAAGTTATTCAACAAGTCAGGTTTGGAGAGGGTCTCAGGATGTCCATTTGGGATAATCCTCCTTAGGTGTGGGGTGTTTCCTAGGTGAATACCAATCTAGGTCATGTAAATTCATGAGATGGTGTAGGGAATGTTTGGGCAAGGGGTGTGGTGATGACAGGGAAATGTAGGTCTTACCTGTGGGTGCCTTTGTAGAGAGTGAGTTGCACCTTGTCATGGATGACATTGTTTCCTATCCCATTCAATGCATTTTAATATTTGTCTTATTTCTTTTTTCTTTTCAAGAGAATAACTAGAGGACATTGTCTTGGTTTGGTGACCAGTGGTGACATCATTACCCACAAGCATTTCATGGAAATGAGAAGGATGGATCGTGATGAGACCCCCTTTATCTTGGCTATGCCACCAAGAGACACTACCCTAGTTTGGTGACCAGATGGATGGCAGTCTCATACTGCTACATGCCCATGGACCTAATAGGTCAGCTCATGATGAGACCTCCTATCCACCAACTAAGTCTTGATTTTTATTTTATTTTACGGGTCCCATTTTCTTGCTGAGAAGCCTTTTATTGCTTTCTCAGGAATCCCTGGGAAAAGTATCTCCAATTTTCATCTTGGATTTTAACTTTTTCAATATACTTTTACCCTCTGGACCTTTAGCCCCTTCTTCCCACAAAGCAAGGTACAACCCTTACTGTCTTGGCAAACCCAATGCCCGAACCAATATAGGGGAAAGATGTGAGGGATAATGATGAAAAGTGGTAAGTATGGAAGGAATGGATGATGATATTTCATGGACCCACCCAGTGGAAACTCATCCCTAAGGGAACCAACTTACTAGGGCACTGTGTCACCCCCCCAAGGTATGGATGAGTTAAAGAGCATAATTTCCAAGAAAATGTCATGAAACAAAAGAGAATCCAATGCACATATTCAAATGTTTTGAGAATCAAAGTGACACATACCATGATACCTAGACTCATTACCTCATGGAGAAAGACCATTGCTACTTCATAACCATGCCAATGGGATGGATGTTGCTTCTACTGATAGATAGAAGGCATTGAAGAAAATATGGGCCCTCTAGGGCCAAGCTCAAATCATGTGTCTCTCAGTACTCCATGTCTAGGACCTGTGGGACCCGAGATATAATCTCCTTAGTTATCCCTAGGATAGGGGATAACATTTGGCTCCAACTCGGGGACATGTGCTCACCCTAGAGCGCATGAGAACCTCAACATCTCTGGCATAACCTGTGATCTGCTAGATCTCAACAAAAGAGATTACTAATCTTTTGGGGTGGTAATATCACCCCTAGCTCATATATGATACAATGAAAGGAAAGCAATCATATATACAAATGGAAATGAAACTACACTACTCTAGCATGATATGCAGATGGCATATAAAATTAATGAAAATGCCTACCTATGTACATGTACTTACCTATGAATTCAAGTCTTTTCCCCTTGATGGGGTTTGAGGAGGTGTCCACTAATCGGTAATGGACAGCTTCTTCCTTCCAACGTGGATAGATAGTAGGCATCATTGATTGACTTCATTCTGACTCTGAAAGGTCCAAGACAAAACTGTGCACTCCCTTTGACATTAGTAGGCTCTCCCTTTTCTGTATCGCACATCCAGACCGTATCTCCCTCTTGGTAATCCCTTGTTTTTAATTCGGTTGTTTCCTGTATAACTCTAGTATATTGTTTTGAGGGAGGAGGGTGGGATTCTGCAGTGAATACTTCCTGCTGGGTCGATCTGATCAATATTTCATCATATCCTTTCTTTAATAGCTTGACAGTCCCAACTTCTTTGTCCTTGTATTTGTCTAGGATTTGTTGGTATTCTTCCTTCTTTGGCCATTGTATTTGATCAAAGTCTTCCTCTGAAGCGAAAGGAAAATCATCAGGGGAAAATACAGGAAGACTTTCCTTGTTTGGCTCATGTGTCCCTCTAGTTCTAACATCATCATCAACTTCCTGCACATGGACCTTGGCCATAGGCACATTTGGGAGGTGGATTATTGTTCCTTCATTCATAGGCACGTTAATGTAAGTTAGATCCATCTCTAAGGTGCCTCCCAACATTGCATCAAAATTCCTGGACAACAACATTCCCCATACATTTGGGACATCCACTACCAAAATATCCATGTGGATCACTCTCTCGGGGTATTCCAAGGCATACTTCAACATTCTCAACTACCCCATGAGTGGGTATGGCCCTAGATTGAAAGTCACACACATTCTTGTAAGGTTGTGTGGAATTTAGGCCTAGTTTCTCCATGACCCTCAAAAACATCATGTTAGCACCTGCTCCTGAATCAAGCATACAATTGTTAAGGCATTTGTTATTAATCAACAAAGTCATGAAGAAAGGTGGGTGTCCATCATACTAAACCTTATAGTGATCTTCTTGTAACATGATAGGAGGGTCCATTAGCTCATCTGAAACTTTGAAAAAAAATTCAAACTTTTCTTTTACAGATGGGACCTTGATGACTTCCCTTAATGGAATGGTCACGTGCATTTTTTCCAATGCACCTTCAAAGTCGAAGTTCAAATCCACCTTATCATTTTTCGGAGGATTTTTAGGAAGAAGTATGTTCATAGGTGGAGGTCTTGTTTGTGAAATTATAGGCCCGGTAGAGAGAGATTGGTTCATTCATGTTTTCCTAATGTACACTTGGAATTCTTGCTTCTTCAACTTTTCTCTCGACTATTTGTCAAAGTTTTTTATCACCTCCATCCTAGCCTTCCTAGCTGCTTCCTTTATGCCTTATTGATGTTCTTCAAGTGTGGCATTAAGGAAATATTGAGGACCTTCAATGGTGTGATTAAAAATGTTCACTTGGTCATGTTCACCATTATTGAGAGGAAACTCATGCTATGAATGTGAGTCTCTGCACTGTAAGCACCAAGGGTTTTCATCTACCATGTTTGCGGAGGCTAAAGTATTAAGAACCTCTTGATCATTTTTTGGTCTAAAAACTTGATTCCCTTTCTGGAATTGCCCTTTGTAAGGAACCCTAGGATCTTGTTGTTGAGCTCTTTCTAGGTTGAAAATCCTATTCATCATTAGTTCTTGGATTTTTACCATGCCATCTACATTCAATTGTAGCTTTGCCAAGATAGCGCTAATATCTGAGGTAGGTTCAACATTATGGACTATATTAGGTTTAGCATCCACTTTGACTCTTGGGGAAGAGAAAGGATCGACTCTAGATGATGATAGGTTGTATTCAATACTTGAAGCTACCTCTTGGGATTCTTGGATTGTTTTAGGGACTTTATCTCTTAGGAGATACCCCAACTGTCCTGTAAAGGATTTGGTGTAAAGAAAGAGAAGGAAATTATCCGAAGGATGATGGCTCACTGGGATCATTTGCATTAAATTTTCAAATTTATCATGAAATTATATAACCGTTTCATTCTCTTGTTTTGTGAGGTTATTCAGCCTTATCAACAACATGTTGGGGTCTTCCTTGAAACTCCATCGTTTGAGGAATATTTCCTCCAATTTATCCATGGTTTTAATACTAGCATCGGGGCGACCATTGTACCATTGTCTAGCGCCATCATGGAGGGTAGAAGAGAAAACTTTCATAGCTAAATCCTCAACATCATCATTGATGAGATGAAGCTGAAAGAAGGCCTAGAAATTACTCATATGATCCTCGGCACTGACTACATCATTACCAATGAATTTAGGCAACCATTTCTCATACTTAGAGGGCATTTTCCTAGGTTATTCTAGTATGCTTGTCATGTGACCCAAGGATGATTTTAAGGAAGGAAAATTATTTTTAAATGTAGAAACCTTGGTGAATATTACTAATCCTTCATATGCCAACTATAAATGTTTGGCGATATTTTTGTAAAAATATTCAAATTTATAAGGATTTTATATAGTTTTTATAAAACTTTGGCGATTTTTAAGGTAAAATAATTTTATCCTATAGAATTTGGGTGAATAATTTTTAAAATAACGAATCTCTTTTTTGTAAAAACCATGGAAAATTAGCCCATGAGCGAAATTTAGCCCCTAAAATCATCCCTAGGACTCATGTCTAATGGTTTGAAGATCTTGGATGACCATTGCTTCTAGCTATTAGCTTGGTTTGGATTAACAGTATGAGTTCATGCGCTAGACATTGTGTTTAAAGGAATAATGCCTCCAAATAATGATTTTACTATAGGGGAGTTTCGGGGAGGTTTTCTTCTAAAGGACTTGGGAGGGTTGGTATACCTCCCTGAGCTTTGTAGAGTTGCCATATAATTTTCTTGAAACTATCAAATGGATGAGGGGATCACCCTTAGTGGAGTCTCTAGGTAAGCTTTGTAAGATAAATTATTTTTTGAGGAAAGGCTTACCGAAAAGTGTCATCTTTGAGGAGAATTGACTCAATGTTCCCCGAAAATGGTGCCAAAATGTTATCACACAATTTTTACTTTCCCAAAGCCAGATGTAAGTGAATACTAAATTTGTGTAACAAGGATAATGTCCTACCGCTACCACCTTAATAAGACACCTCTTTCTATTTAGGAGTAGTACCCTAGCAGAGACGTCCCCAATGACCCAGGGGTTTGACAAAGCTAAGGCAAAAGTATTAAGAAAGTAACACCCCTCTCACAGGTCACTCTGATCAAAATTTCCAAGGGTTTTAATGAGATTAAGAAAAATAATATTTAAGTGTACCTACCCAAAACAAGACAACAAGAAAAGATGATATTTGCAAGTACCATATGATGTTAGTTCTTCATAAAACCATAGACTTTTGATAAAATGAACAAACTAATATAAAAGTTGAAGCAATAGAAGTATTTATAAAAACAATATATATTTATCAACAACTACACAATTATGCCTCAATAATGCTTCAAAAATGACAAGAAATGATAGCCTAAACTTGACAAAATGATAGTAATTGTCAGAAGCAATGATGGCAATGTATTATCGGCTTTTTTTCTTGCTTTAAGATGAATTTTCTTCTATTCTAGATGGTTGTAGAAATATTTTTCAACATCATCAAATTATTCTAATCTAAAGTTAGAAATAGTTAGTAAAATTCTTAAGGTATATGGTTTAAGAGTTTGTTTGGTCAATCAATCACTTGCAAGGTGTGAACTAGTGCCTTTTACATTAAATGGAGTCATAGTTTGTAGTAGAAATTATTAGAGGGAAAAAAAATGATAATAGATGAACTAAAGGAAGGGGAAGATGATTGAGGTGTTAGTAACCTAAGGACTCAATATCTAAAACCCTAGAAGGAAAAAATGCTAGAAAGTAGGTAACCCTCGGCCCTAGTGATTTCCTTCTTCTTTAGATCAAACTTGAAATAAAATGTATGAAGCTTAATGAAGCAATGCTACTAGAGTGCTACAAAGGTATGGCTCTAATGTATTCTTCAAGGGATATGTTCTCTAGCAAAATCAAGTAGGTGAAAAATTATAAAGAAAAGGACAATAACATGTGCTTTTCTCCTAGGGTTTCAAACTAGCAATTGCATAATCTTAGAAATGAATAAGAAAATGTATAATATCCATTTAAAATAAAGAAGAATTGCAGATTTTAATTACTTCATCAAGAATAATCTAGTAACAAAACCCTAGTTCAAGACTTTCCACCATGAAAATGCCAAAATACACCAAGAATAGCCTCCTCCAAGAGTTGTGCACCACTTAATTTCAGCCAATAGAAACCGTGTATCACTGTATCCCTGTGTTTATGGTTGCATATCTGATATATTTCTGTTATATTATTGGATATCCACAATATCTATGTGCATTTATTTATTAGATCTCCGCTCTCATTTTGTGCCGAAAATAATCCGGATCAGTGATATCAGAGAAGGCTGCTCTTGATCGTTTTTTTCAATGCATGTCCCCGACGAGGTCCGAGTATAGAAAGTTGGGTCTCGAGCTTGTCTCTCTTGAATATGATCTCTCTCACACGCCCAAGAAACCCTCCATGGCAGAAGAAAAGAAAAACGAGGGAGAAGATGATTCTATCAATTTGTTTCTTGAGCAAGATCTCATGCAACAGAGGGACGAAATGATGGAGAATTTTTTCCACATCCTTCAATGTCTGTCGATAGAAACATGAACATATTCATCAAACAAACACTTTGGAAGAACCTCTCCTTTCAAGGTACGGGTTAATTTTGATATTCTCATATTTGAAGGTCAGATAGATGTGGATGCCCTAGACAAATGGTTAAATCTGTTAGAAGGTTATTTCTTTGTTCATAATTTTTTCGACAGGGAAAAGATCACCTTTGCACTCCTTAAATCTCTCCCCCATGTCAAACATTAGTGGGAAACTCACTGGGAGAAAAGTTCCACAGAGGAGTCTAGAATATATGGGGCCGAGCCCACTTGGGATTTTTTTGTGGATGCGGTAAAAGAATAGTATTACCCTGTTGGAAACTATGAGGACCAGTAAATGAGATGGACCACACTACAACACGAGAGGGTCCAAGCAGTTCCATATTTCACCAATACCTTCCATACCTTATGCACCAAGCTGGGTATCAAAGACTCCGAACGACATTTGTTTCTGAACCATGGGGCTCTACATAGATACATCCAAATTGAAATGGATTTTCTGGACATCTCATCACTTGATGCTGCTTATCAATATGATGTTAAAATCGAGTAGAAATTTAAGCACCAGAACAAACAAGATTTTGGGTTTGCAAATTTGCAACAACCAAAGTATGATAAAGATGACCCTAACAAACAGTCTTCCAAAAACCATTCCAAGCCATAGGAAAATAAGGGTCACAGGAAGACAAAGAAGGACACTGGAAAATGGTGTGATTTCCACAAAATACCCTGGCACAACACCAAGGAATGTCGCTCAAAACAGTCATTGGTGGTCGAGATCAAAGACAAGGAGCCGAACCTTGATTCAAAATCTAATTATGAAAATACTGGTAAAAGATAGATCATCGACGCAGACCCCACTGCTATTGTCGTGACCGCAACAATTCAACCAGAAGAACCAACGGATCCTGAAGAGGGGGATCACCTTTTTCATTCATAGATGTGGGTGAAGGGGACCCCGCTGCATTTTATTATTGATAGTGGAAGCCAGAAGAACCTCATCTCAGGAGAGGTCATCAAACAGTTGGGATTATCAACAACACCACACCCACAACCATACAACATCGGGTGGCTTTGCCAGGGACGATATCTCTGTGTCAGCCAACAATGGCGATTTTCATAAGACATCCAACCCTTCAAGGATGAGGTAATATGTGATGTTTCTCCACTGGATGTTTGTTATGTTCACTTGGGCCAACCATATATGTGGAAGCCCCATGTTGTTTATGAGTCTCGAACCCACAGTGTCATTGTTTCTCTGGGGGGTCATCTCTACAAAATACCAGAGGTAGTTACGACTATTGTTCAACCTAAAGAGTGTCGCAAGGTAGTATATCATACTGCAAAATCCATCTTCTTCACAATTTGTTCAAAAGGTGAACAAAAGGACACTGCAACCACTACAACCTCGCCCCAAGAACCTTCTATCCAACAGAAGCAGGTCGACAAGGTTGCAACAAAGAAAAAATATTCCTCCTACACACAGTCCTCTCATGTAGTTTGAATTTTTGAATAGACTCAACCCCTCTAGCAATAGGGTTGTGACATCCTTCCACAAACCGAGCAGTGCGACATCTGCAGCAAGGCAAGCAACTCACCAAGATTCAGATTAAGCAAGCACTTCCCTCTCTCCCCCGAGAAATCAACGCAATGGATACCTTTACTTCTTAAAGAGGGAGTATTTATCCAGGTGGATATTGGTGGCCACCCACCTTTTCCAACTCATTGAAAACAATTTTCTGACAATTTTGGCAATTTACTACTTTTAGCAGTTTTAACTTCCGGGGCCATTTTGAGGGCCTAAATGAAGGTTTTTTGGGATATAGCTTCTCAATCATATCCAAAGGCTCTGATTTATCCCCCTAAATGAATCTCATCGAAGATACCTTTCCAAAAAGATATCGTGCACCCCAAATGGAGATCGTATGCCAAAGTTACACCCCCGGGAAGTTGATATACCAAACTACCCAAAACGGGGTCCACAAAACTGTAGGATTTTCATCTTCTGGGGTTAGGGTTTTGGATTTTCTTTATGATAAAAATGCCTTTGGATCCTCATTGTAAAATCATCTTCTTGCGAATGCGATTATCCGTCACATCTCTTCTCAGAGATAAGCTGCCACCATTCTAGCAACTCTTTCACTCTGTATTTTTACAGTCTCTGTACATTTCTTTCATTAATAGAAATCATGTATTACTGTATCTATGTGTTTATGGTTGCATATCTGATACATTTTTGTTATATTATTGGATATCCGTGATATCTCTATTCATTTATTTATTATATCTCTGCTCTCATTTCATGTCAAAAATAATCCAGATCAGGGAGGAGGGTAGGATTCTGCTGTGAAGACTTCTTGTTGGGTCGGTTTGACCAATATGTCATCCTCTCCTTTCTTTAATATATTGACAGTACCAACTTCTTTTTCCTTGTATTTTTCTAGGATTTGTTGGTATTCTTCCTTCTTTGGCCATTGTATTTGATCAAAGTCTTCCTCTGAAGTGAAAGGGAAATCCTCAGGTGAAAATACAGGAAGACTTTCCTTGATTGGCTCATGTGTCTTGCTAATTATAACATCATCATCAAATTCCTGCACATGGACCTTGGCCATCAACACATTTGGAAGGAGACTTATTGTTCTTTAATTCATAGGCACGTTAATGTATGTTATATCCCTCTCTAAGGTGCCTCCCAACATTGCAACGAACTTCCTGGAAAATAACATTTCCCATACATCTGAGACATCCACTACCACAATATCCATGTGGATCACTCCCTCGGGGTATCTTCCAAGGCATAATTCAATATTTTCAACTACCCCATGAGTGGGTATGGCCCTGGATTCAAATCCACACACATTCTCATAAGGTCCTATGGTCTTTAGGCCTAATTTCTCTATGACCTTCAAAGACATCATGTTAGCACCTGCTCCTAAATAAAGCATACAATTGTTAAGGCATTTGTTATTAATCAACAAAGTCATGAAAAAAGCCAGGTTCCCATCATAATGAACCCTAAAGTGATCTACTTGTAACATGATATAAGGGTCCATTGGCTCATTTTAAACTTTGAAAAAAAAAATTGAACCTTTCTTTTACAGATGGGACCTTGATGACTTCCCTTAATGGAATGGTCACGTGCATTTTTGCCAATGCACCTTCAAAGTCAAAGTTCAAATCCACCTTATCGATTTTGGGAGGATTTTTAGGAAGAAGTGTGTTCATATGTGGATGTATTGTTTGTGAAATTACAAGCCCAGTAGAGAGATGTTGGTTCATTCATTTTTTCCTAGTGTACACTTGGAATTATTTTTTCTTCAACTTTTCTCTCGACTCTTGGTCAGGGTTATTTATCACCTCCATCCTAGCCTTCTTGGCTACTTCCTTTATTCCTTCTGGATGTTCTTCAAGTGTGGCATTAAGGCAATATTGAGGACCTTCAATGGTATGATTAACACCATACACTTGGTCATGTTCACCATTGTTGAGAGGACACTCATGCTCCCAATGTGAGTCTTTGCACTATAAGCACCGAGGGTTTTCATCTACCATGTTTGTGGGGGCTAAAGTATTAGGAACCACTTGATCATTTTTTGGTCTAAAAGCTTGATTCCCTTTCTGGAATTGCCCTTTGTAAGGAACC
Organism: Picea engelmannii; assembly: GCA_009831015.1. NCBI lineage: Eukaryota > Viridiplantae > Streptophyta > Pinopsida > Pinales > Pinaceae > Picea > Picea engelmannii. Next base: position 1,179,762 of record ML779961.1, read on the forward strand.
CTAGGAGCTTGTTTTTGAGCTCTTTCGAGGTTGAAAATCCTATTCATCATTAGTTCTTGGGTTTTTACCATGCCATCTACAGTCAATTGTAGCTTTTCCAAGCTAGCGCTAATATCTGAGGTAGGTTCAACATTATGGACTATCTTTTCTTGGGGCAGAGAAAGGATCATCTCTAGATGATGATAGGTTGTCTTCAATCCTTGTAGCCCGGGATTCTTGGATTGTTTTAGGGTATTTATCTCTGAGGAGATTCCCTAGTTGTCCTATAAAGGATTTGGTGTAAATAAAGAGAAGGAAAATATCTGAAGGATGATGGTTGATCACTAGGATCTTTTGTATTAAATTTTCAAATTTATCATGAAATTCTCTAACGTTTTCATTCTCTTTTTTTGTGAGTTTATTCAGCCTTATCAATAGCATGTTGGGGTCTTCCTTGACACTCCATTGTTTGAGGAATGTTTCCTCCAATTTATCCATGGTTTTAATACTAGCATCAGGGAGACCATTGTACCATCGTCTAGCGCCATCATGGAGGGTAGAAGAGAACAATTTCATAGCTAAATCCTCAGCATCATCACTGATGGGATGAAGCTAAAAGAAGGCACATAAATTACTCATATGGTCCTCAGCACTGATAACATCTTTACCAGTGAATTTAGGAAACCATTTATCATACTTAGGGGGCATTTGCCTAGGGTATCCTAGTATGATTTTCATGTGTAACGATTTGAAGAGCTTGCATGACCATTGCTTCTATATATTATCTTGGTTTGGATTAATAGTATGAGTTCCTACGATATACATTATGTTTAAAGGAAGAATGCCTCCAAATAATGATTTTACTATAGGGGCGTTTTGGGGAGGTTTTCTTCTAAAGGCTTGGGAGGGTTGGTATACCTCCCTGATCTTTGTGGAGTCGCCTGATAATTTTCTTGAAACTACCAAATGGATGAGGGGATCACCCTCAGTGGAGTCGCTAGGTAATCTTTGTAAGATAAATGATTTTTGAGGAAAGGCTTACCGAAAAGTGTTGTCTTTGAAGATAATTGACTCAATGTTCCCCGACAACGACGCCAAAATGTTATCGCATGATTTTTACTTTCCCAAAACCAAAGGCAAGTGAATACTAAATTTTCGTAACAAGGAAAATGTCATATCAATGTCACCTTAATAATACACCTCTTTCTATTTAGGAGTAGTACCCCAACAAAGACGTCCCAGTGACCTGGTGGTTTGAGAAGGCTAAGGAAAAAGTATTAAGAAATTCCCACCCCTCTCACAGGTCACTCTGATCAAAAGTTCCATGGGTTTTAATGAGATGAAGAAAAATAATATTTAAGTATACTTTCCAAGAACAAGGCAACAAGAAAAGATGGTATTTGCAAGTACCATATGATGTTAGTGCTTCATAAAACCATAGACTTTTGAGAAAATGAACAAGCCGATATAAAAGCTAAAGAAATAGAAGTATTTATAATAGCAATATATATTTAGCAACAACTACACAGTTATGCCTCAATAATTCTTTAAAGATGACAATAAATGATAGCATAAACTTGACAAAATGATAGTAATTGTCAGAAGGAATGATGGCAATGTATTATCAACTTTTGTTCTTGATTTTAAGATGAATTTGTTGTTGTTATAAATGGATGTAGCAATACTTTGCAACAATAGAAAATTAGTTAGCAAATTAGTCTAACCTAAAGTTATAAATAGTTAGTAAAAGTCTTAATATAGATGGTTTAAGAGTTTGTTTGGTCAATCAATCACTTGCAAGGTGTGAACTAGTGCCTTTTAGGATAAATGGATTCAAAGTTTGCAGCGACAATTCTTAGAGGGAAACAACAAATGATAATAGATGAACTAAAGGAAGGGGAAGATGATTGAGGTGTTAGTAACCTAAGGCCTCAATATCTAAAACCCTATAAGGAAAAAATGCTAGAAAGTAGGTAACCCTAGGCCCAAATGATTTCCTTCTTCTTTAGATCAAACTTGAAATAAAATATATGAAGCTTAATGAAGAAATGATACTAGAGTGCTACAAAGGTAGGGCTCTAGTATATTCTTCAAGGGAGATGTTCTCTAGCAAAATCAAGTAGGTGAAAAACTATAAAGAAAAGGACAATAACATGTGCTTTTCTCCTAGGGTTTCAAACTAGCAATTTCATAATATTAGAAATGAATAAGAAAATGTACTATAACCATTCAAAATAAAGAAGAATTTCATATTTTTCTTACTTCATCAAGAATAATATAGTAACAAAACCCTAGTTGAGGACTTTCCACCATGAAAAATGCCAAAATACACTAAGAATAGCCTCCTCCAAGAGTTGCGCACCACTTAATTTCAGCCAATAAGCCTTAAAAGAGGTTGAATTTCATACCTCGCACTTATGTGAGTGAAAGATGATGAAAAAATGAGAGTCTTAACTCTCTATTTACAAAATATGAATGATCTTTAATTACATTTTAGGTCAAAAAAGCCGACATGGCCAATTTACGTAAAAAAATAATTTTTATATAAAATTAACAATTCAAAACCCAAATTCGCCTTTAGGGATGATGCCATTCCCCTCATAAGGCAACGTTAGGCCCCACCATGGAACGTTAGGCCTCAGAAGTTAGACGTTAGGCCTCAAAATATACCACACATGCAAACACAATTGTCCTCATGCCAAAACCCTAACTAGATGACATCAAGGCTCCATATGATGACATCATGGGCATTCAAGGGCCAACGTCATAGTGGAAGGGAAAGACCCCCCTAGGTCTAGGCTTGCCAAAGTGTCTCTGGTGGAACGTCTGTAGAGCTAATTATATGATATTGATTTCGACATAAAATTGTCAACCCGGGGTTCGTAAACTTAGAGATGTAAGCACATTATATGCAAGGCTAAAGCAATCTATTCTACTCTAACATTTGAAAGGAAACACTTTGACTAAAACTAAATCTAAAATCTAAAAATATGAAATTGCATCAAAGGAAATTAATCTAATAAACCTTGCAACTGAAACTATCTCTAACTATGAAATAAACTGAAATTGAATCTAACTTATGAAAACAATTGAAATTGAATCTAACTATGAAAATATGAAAGATAAAATTAATCTATCAAAACATGGAATTGCATAAATCAAATCTAATAAAAGCATTGAAAATTACAAATAAAAAAAGGCAAAATGAAAAGCATGTGAGCTCACATGAGAAACTAAATTAACAAATCAAAACATGAAGAAATCTAACTCTTTATTCCAAAAGTATCAATCCAATTACAAAATGATGAGATCCATATATGACTCTCAAAATGACAAACTATTTCATTGTTTCTCTATTTCTAGAGAGAGGCCTCCTCCCAAATGAGGAGAGGACCCTCTTGTTTATACATGAATGAGGATAAACCACTCATAATTACAAATCCACTTTTCCCTCCAACTATCCCTTTAAACCCATAGAAATATCTTGGATAAGATATTCTCTCCATAATATTATCTTTGAATTATCTTTTCAAATATTTAAAATGTGGAGAACATTTGGGAAGCTTCTTGAATCCTCCTTTGTTTGAAATATTCTTATCTCACAAAGCTCACACAAATATTTAGGATAAATATGAAATATATATATAATTTCTAAATTTTAATCAAGAATTCTCTTAGAAATGCTCAAAGATAAATAATTTGGAAAAATAGAATATGAACCCATATGTATATGAAAGTGGTGGAGATTAAAGGTTTTGTGGAAGGATATGGTATGAATCATGGTGACAAATAGTATATGAAAATGTGGTATTTATGTGACCCAACATCGTCCTCCTTTTTCTCCGGTGAAAGCCTCTGGTATTTCTCTACCCCTGGCTGGGATCACAACATCCATCTGGTGGCATTTTATCCCCATGGAAATCAAAACTAATCATATCCCCATATGTACCAGTTCATCGGGCATGTTCCTATAGCAACAAAAAGTATTCCCTCCATGGGTCCCATTCCAGGTACTCCATTTTATTTTATTTTACGAGTCCCCTTTTCTTGTTGAGAAGCCTTTTATTGCTTTCTTGGGAATCCCTAGGTGAAGCATCTCAAGGTTTCATATTGGATTTAAAAAATTTCCAGCTACTTTAACCCTTTGAGCCTTTAGCCCCTCCTTCCCACAAGTCAAGGTACAACCCTTACTAGCTTGGCAAACCCAATGCCTAAAACAATGTAGGGGAAAGATGGGAGGGATAATGATGAAAGTGGTATGTATGGAAGAAATGGACAATGATATTTCATGGACGCACCTTGTGGAAACTCATCCCTAAGGTAAGAAACTTACTAGGGAACTTTGTCATCCCCCCAAGGTATGGACAAGTTAAATAGCATAATTTACAAGTAAATGTCATGAAACAAAAGAGAATTAAATGCACATTTTCAAATGTTTTGAGAATCAAAGTGACACATACAATGATACCTGGACTCATTACCTCATGGAGCAATACCCACTGCTACTTCAAAACCAGGCCGATGGGATGGATGTTGCTATTGTTGATAGATAGGAGGCAGTGAAGAAAATATGGGCCCTCCAGGGCCAATATCAAGTCATATGGCTCTCGGTACTCCATGTCTAGGACCTATGGGCCTCGAGACATAATCTCCTTAGTTATCCCTAGGATATGGGATAACAATGACCATGGGAATGTAGCAGTATGACACTACCACCTATCTAGTCACCAAACGAGGGTAGTGGCTCTTGGTGGCATAGCCAAGTGAAAGGGGGTCTCATCACGATCCAACCTTCTCATTTCCATGAAATGTTTGTGGATAATGATGTCACATCTGGTCATCAAGCCAGGATAGTGGCCCTCAACTATTCCCTTGAAGAACAAAAGAAAAATATCAAAAGAAATAAATCTAAGAATAAAAAGGAAATGAATGGGAAAGGAAACAGTTGCATTTATGACAAGGTGCAACTTGCCCTCTACAAAGGAACCCACAGGTAAGACTTTGTATTTTTTTGTTATTACATGCACCCCATGCCCAAACACTTGCCGCATGCCACCTCATACACTTACATGACTTGGATTAGATCCCACCTGAGAAACAACCCAAACTTAAGAGAGGTTAGCCCAATAGGATACCATGAGACCTTCTCCAAACCTAAATTGTCAAGTTGCATAACGTTTTTGAGCATTTTTCTGGGTTAAGGGGGGTTTCATGCACGTGTTTGGGTAATTTAATTATTGGATGTGATTTGCATGCTATGATCCCTGTGACTTATGAACCCTTGGAAGGTGTACTTGTTGATGTTGCAAGACCTTTCCCGGTGGATAGGTACACAATAGGGAATGATTATATCAAACCTTCATGGGGGATTAAAGCCCACTAATGGATGTTGCAACCCCAGCCAAGGGTAAGAATAAATTAAATATTTGCACCGGGAAAAAAAAGGGCGTTGCCTTTGGAGGCACCCTCGCAGACCTAGACCCAGGGGGATATTGCTCCTCCACATGGACGTTGGCCCTTGAGATCCATGGAAGTCACCATCATGATCCTAGACATCATCCAGAGCTAGGGTTTTCATTTTGGAGGAATTTATGAGCCAGGTGGCACGTGTGGGCAACATCTGGGGCCTCTAGAGGCCAAGCACCCTACATTTTAGGCTCAATGTTCCACCTTTAGGCCTCAACGTCACCCGAGAAGGGAATGATGTCACCCTTGGAGGTGTCTTTAGATGCTAATTAATTTTTATTATGGAAAAATTGAATTTTATTGTAAATTAGCCAGGTCGGCCTTATTTTGGACCTAAAATTAATTAAAGGTCAAAGTTTTGTATAAATAAGTATAAAGTGCATTTATTTTTATCATCACAACTTCTCATACAAGAGAAGAGGTATGAAATTTTCTCCCTAGTGAGGGGTATTGGCTGAAATTGTGAGGCACACTCTTGTATAAGGCTATTTTTTGCAACTTGGATCAATCTTGGAAGTTTTTATGGTGATCTTGCATGGTATTTTAAGGATTATTCTTGGTGAAAGTAAGTAAAATCTGTATTTTTTGTCATCTATTGAATTGTTTGTGTATGTTTTCATTTTCTCATACAAGATTATGAAATGGAATGGTATACTTAATGCTTGAAGTAAGGAACTTATATTGTTACTTTCTTACTTTCTATTTGCTAGGCTTTTCATTGAATTGATCTAGTGACTAGTGAAACCCTAGAGCCCTAAATTGCTAGCACTCTAAGGATTTTAACTTAGTTATATTTGCATAATTTTTACTCCATAATAATTCTAAGGAGAGCAAGGTGTTAGTGCCTAGAATTTCCTACACCCTAGCATCTTGTCTCTTGAGTTCAATGCATAGGGGAACTTAAGTTACTACTTCTCCTATCCATTTTCCCTCTTAGACTATTGTGCATTATCAAATTGATTTTCATCCTTACAAGAAGTCATCCACTTTGACTCCATAATCCCTATAAGGAACTATTTCTTTCCTCTCTCTTGTTGAAGAATTGATTAAACACTCAAACACTCTTCTCCTAAGATTTTACTAACTATCTCTAACCCTAGTTTATCCTAGATCAATAACTTATTTTTTGTTGTTATAAATGTTTGCTACAACCATCTAATTGCAGCAAAGTTTCTGCATATTCAACATTAATTGATAGCCAACCATTTCAAAAAGTTCTTATGACAAGTTATTATCATAGTCAATGCTATATTTTCATTCTCTTTTCAAGCTTTATTTAGGAGTATTTGTTGCAGCTATTAAATTTTATCAATTGTTGTTGTAAACTTATTAACTGCTGCAATTTATATCATCTAGCACTTATTTCCATCGTCCATTGTCTATTGAGGTGTTATTATCATATTTGTACTTGGAATTATTGTATATGCATTCTATATTGTCTTGTTCCAGGAAGGTACATCAAGCACTTCATTAATCTCATCTTTTAGACATAGACTTAGTGACTTTGGTAACCAGTTGGAGAGGGGAATATATCTTGACCATAACCCTTCCATCCCTTTATGTTACCAGGGATGCCTCCCCTGGGTATACCCTTCCTATCCCTAAAAAGTGGGGATTTCCTATTAAGGTGACAATGATAGGATATCATGTTTTTTACACCAATCTCCCTTACTTTCCATGGGCTTTTGGAAAGTAGAGATTGCATGATAACATTTTTGGTGTCGTTGTTGAGGAACATTGAGTCAATATCCCTCAATGAAACTTTTTCGTTAAGCCTTTCCCTCAAAGCCTTCATCTTACAAATATTACCTGGCGACTATGTTGAGGGTGATTCCCTCACTCCCTTTGATAATCCTTAAGAGGATATCTGGTGACTCCAGTGACCTTTTCCAAGGTGCCACCATACTCTCAACTTTGTGATATTTCCAAGATATGGGATCATGACGCCATGGGAACAAGTATATTCGACTATTGATTTTGAAAATTTTCAAGGATACCCACATTATTTTCATATAAAATGGTTAAACAACTCTCCAAGATTCAGAGGCCTCCCAATTACTCACATAGTAGAATTCTTGAATTATATAAGTGAGATAGAATTTGAAGGAGAGGATATTCTGGTAAAATTGTTCATACTTTCCCTATCATCTTTTTTGCGAGATTGGATTAAGGGTTGTTGTGAAGATAAGGGTATATCATACTTCGTAGACCTCATCGGTATGTTTATTGAGTTTGTGAAACCACAATGCCAAACATATGAAGATTCCCTTCAAAATATTGCAATATCCCTAGAGGACAAAGGATTCACCACTGAGATTATGGAAGATCTCAGGGATGTATACCATAATCAATATTAGGAACCCTTTGATATAGAAGGAGAGATTTATGAAGAAGGTTGTCAACCCCTTGAATAGGAGAAAGATTTTTCCCATGATTCAATAGAATGTAGTAAAGACTTGACTAAATAAGTGAGTTATGAGGATGATGCACTAGTATATGATCCTCCATCCTATGAAGCTCTCCAAGATCCTATCTCTCCTGCACAAGACAAAGATAATGAGGTGAATCATTTTCCTTTCCCATTTTTTTATGACACTTTTCTCTATGATTCAGAAGGTGAATAAGTAAAGGAGCCCTTGGAAGAGTTAGGTCCTTGATTTTCTGATGAAAGTGAAAAGATGATTAAAGAGACGAGTCTTGGAGATGATGTACTGGATTCTCTTCCATTTGATGAAGTCATCCAAGCCTGTGATTCTTGTGCACAAAAATAAGTGAACACAGTAAGTTATTTCCCTTTCCAAGATTTTGATGATGCTTTATTTTATGACTTGGAAAGTTAAGAAGTATTAGAGGATCCCTTGGATGCATTAAATCCTTCATGTGACATGGTTGATAATATTGATGAGTTCATACATGTTGGAAGACGTAAGTGGGATGTGATTGGTTCTGATGAGGATCCCATTTATGATATGGAAGGATATCTTTAAATGTTTCCTTTACAACAATCGTATGATGTTCTTAATAATTTTGACGTTTGGAAACAAGATGATGATATAATTACAAAAGTTTTACAAACACCCAAGGATGACCCGGTGCAAAGTTCTCCTGATGATTTTCAGTCATACCTTGATGCTTTGGATGAGTATCCCTTTGAGCACTTGGATTTATTATATGAAGAAGATTATCAACCGTTGTTGTGCTCAAATTTTGATAAAGGTGAGGACGTTTCTTACCTGAAGCAGAATACTTGTGACAAGGTTTCCCAACTCCCTCTGATTGCTTTACCTCATTATGTCACTAAGGATGCATGTGGGGAATGTTATCGCACAGTTTGTAGAGTAGGTTTAAGTAGCTTGAAGGCAAGTCCCAAACTGGCGTAACAAGAGCTTCCCCACCCACTGTCACCTCGATGGGGAGCTCTTTCTATTCAGGGTGGCTAATCCCTAGGGAGACGTCCCTAGTAATCTGAGGTTCTGAAAGGTCTAAAGGTCTAAAGGATCAAGATAAGGGTTTCCTTTCACAGATTACTGCCAAGAGAGATAGTCAGGGATGAAGGTATTCCACTGAAAGAGGCACCTGTTTGCGAGACAAGGCAAATAAAACTAAAATGTGCATACGGTGGTTAGTACTTCAAGATATTAATGACTATCTCTGATACATATGAGCAATAATAAATGTAATTATTGACGAAGTCAATGATTGCAAATAAAGACAAAGGTTTATAATACTTCTTCAATAAATACAAAGTGATACTTGCATTCAGTGTATAAAATTAATCCTTATCATATCTCAATGCAATAAATCTGCTCATACATAAATATTGTTGCTGCGTCACTATGCAGATTTATGGTGACGTCAGCCCTGCTTCTAAGCTACTTTTGAGGGGCAGAGAAGTGAACATTTTGCACACTAAGCCAATGAAGATAATCTATACTTCAATGCCAAATGCTATATGACAAAATCACAACGTTTTATACCAAACAAGAGATCAAAATAAGTGTGACGTCACTAGCTAGTTAGGGTTAGGTTGGCTAGACAAGAGGTGAACGTTTTGCTAATTGAACCAATGAAATTGCTTAACACCTCTATGGCTATCAATAGATGACCTAGCCGCAAGTTTTAGACCAAGCAAAAGTTTAAATAAGGCAAGACGTCATCAGCAATTAGGGTTAGTAAAGTCACTAGGGTTAGTTAGGGTTTCAATTAAAGAGTGTTTAGAAGATTGTTTGAGCACAAAAGACCTCAACGTTCTAGGATTAGACTAGTGCCTTGGGTTAATGGAGTCAAATGGAGAGAGACTAAAAGGCTTGGAAGGACTTAAACTTAAGGACAGGAGAGTTAGGTTTGATGGTGCTGCAATGGCAGGGCCACCAAATCAAAACCCTAAGGGGAGGAGGATCATTCCGGTGTAGCTAAAGCTAGGCCTCATGCTCCTCCCTCTTTCCTCAAGACTCTTTGGCAAAAATGGCTAGCTATAAAACACAAATCTATGGCTGAAAAGTGTTGCTTGGGGACAAGGATTTTCAAACCCTAGAGACAAACCCTAGGTGTAAAATAAATTAGGCCTATGACGTCTTCTTCCTTCAATTTATGTTACAAGCTAACTCAAGAAAAAGATGAACTAGTGTAGCAATGGCTAGGCTAGGTTCTTCTTAATCAAATGGTTAAACAAGTCTTTATCATGGGGACATGAAGCAACAACCTACTTGTGTGATTGCTCCCTAGGGTTTCAATGATTAAGCAAGTAATAACAATGTAACCATAAAAGTAAATATTCTACCTACAACCATTCAATCAAGAAGTTTTGCATGCAAAATATACTTACAAATCAATGAAGAGCCAAATCAAACCCTAGTTGTAACACCTTCCAATGATAAAAACACCATGCATATGCCAAAGATAATCCTTCCAATA
>ML779962.1:3027-22638 GCA_009831015.1 Picea engelmannii
CCTCAGATTGACCTTTAAGGTTACCAAGGAGAAGATACGTGGTCTCCTACTCAAGGCATCTGCGACCACATTTTCCTTTCCCTTGATGTACAAAATACCAAAATTGTACTCACTCATAAACTCACTCCATCGCCTTTGCCTAGAATTCATATCTCTTTGAGTGAAGAGATGTTTTAAAATTTGATGGTCTGTTTTGAGCTCAAAGTTTTGCCCCACAAGATAGTGCCTCCAAAGTTTCAGAGCTAGCATTATAGTTGCCAACTCTAAATCATGATTCGTGTATAACTCTTCGTGTTTCTTCAACTTCCTTGATGCATAGGCTATCACTCCTCCATCCTGCATTAGCACGGCCCCTGACCCTTGCTTCGAGGCATCTGTGCAGACTGTGAATTCCTTTTCCATATCCGACACTCGTAAAATTGGCGCACTAGTTAGTAACCTCTTAATCTCAATGAATGCACTATCACACTCTTCTTTCCATTCATACCTGACCCCCTTGCATTGCAAGGTGGTGATGGGTTTCGCTATTTTTGAGAATCCTTCTACAAATCTCTGGTAATAACCTGCTAGACCCATGAAGCTTCTCACCTCATGGGCATTTTTCGGCACTAGCCACTCCATAATGGCCTTTACCTTTTCTGGGTCCACAAAGATTCCTTTGTCGGAAATGATATGACCCAAATAGTGGATCTCTTTCTGGAAGAAGGAACACTTCGACATCTTCCCGTACAATTTGTTCTCTCTAAGGCAGGACAACACTATTCGTAAGTGTTCCTCGTGTTCTCTTTCATTCTTGGAATAGATGAGGATGTCATCTAAAAAGACTTGTACAAAACGGTCTAAGTACTTCCGGAATACGTCGTTCATGAGGCTCATGAATACTGCTGGCACATTGGTCAATCCGAAAGGTACTACAACAAACTCGTAATGTCCAAATCGAGTTCGAAAGGTAGTTTTTGGGATATCACCTTCCTTAATCCTTAACTGATGATACCCTGAGTGCAAATCGATCTTTGAGAATACCGTTGCTCCTTTCATCTGATCGAAGAGTTCATCTATTCGTGGCATCGGGTAACTATTTTTCACTGTAGCATGGTTCAAGTCCCTATAGTCTATACACAGTTGTAAGGATCCATCCTTCTTCTTTACAAAAATTACCGGTGCGCTCCAAGGTGAGAGACTGGGCCTTATTATCCCTAAGTCCAATAACTCTTTCAACTACATTTGCAATTCACAAAGTTCCAGTGCTGTCATCCAATACGGAGTCTTGGAGATTGGTTCTACACCAGGTTTTAGCTCAATAGTAAAATCAAGCTCCCTCTCAGGAGGTAACCCTGGTAACTCGTTCAGAAAAAGATCCTGAAATTCTGACAATATCGGGTACTGATCCAATGAGGGTCCCTTCCTTTCATTCACTGCTTCCACTACATAAAGTTGACACCCTTGTCTCAAGCATCACTTAACCTTCATAGTTGATATAAAGTGTAATGACACTTTTCTCTGTACACCCTGGATCTCTACTGGTCTTCCTTCATCATCGACACAAAGCACCCTCTTTGAGAAACAATCTACCAAATCTCAATGAGTTGCTAACCAATCCATTCCAATGATTAGGTCATATGCCCCAAGAGCAGTGACGTATACCTTCAACCTGGTAGTACACACTCCCAAGTATACTATACAATTATCAACACTAGGTCCTACTGCTTGCTTTTCCCCCGAAGCCATCTCGACTTGTTTAAAGTCATCGTGCTCGTAGGCTGCCAACCCACTCTTTTCTAATGCAGATGGTGAAATGAAACTATCTTTCACACCAGAATCAAACAAAATCTTAACATTGATATGATTTAGCGTACCTGATGACTCCACCACCATGTATTGATGTTCGTCCTGGCGATTATTAACCGCTGCATATATTTGGTGGCTGCTACTTGCTCTCCCAATAGATGCCTTTCCTTCTCTATGCACGAACCTTGATTGTTACTCTGGGCAGTCACGCTAGTAATGGGGTCCCCCGCACCCCCAATAGGTAACACGAGATTGAACCTGTGCACTATTATGTGTCTGTCTCTTAAATGAGTTCCTTCCCCTGGAACCCCTGCCCCTACTAGTTGTTCCCTGAGATGGTCGTGGACCTGTCTGCACCATTGGCAATGAACGATATGTTTCACTTGCTGCCATTGAAATCCCTGTAGCTATTGTCCTTGGCATGACTCTGTTACCATATGGTGGTGGCCTTGAGCCCCCTCCCCTAGGAAATGTCCTCGGGGCCTTTCCTACGAATCCAGGGCGATGCGGAAATGTCGGTCTTGTACCCCTGGTTAAGTTCACGTGTTCTTCCGCATAACACACATTTTCCACCACCTCCGCTACTGAAGACAGTTTCCACATCCACACCATAGCTCTTATCTTAGGGTTAAATCCTTAGACAAAGTGCTCTGCCTGTCATTGGTCATTGTCCATATATGAAACATATTTGACCAGTTCCATAAACCTGATCTCATATTCTTCTATAGTTCTATTTCCCTGTACTAAGGCATAAAATTCCCCTACCTGTTGTTCCTCGTAGTACACTGGTAGATATTTCCTCCAGAACCTCTCCTCAAAAAGTTCCCAAGATACTATGTCTGGGGTAAGGTGCAGTTGTCTTTCCAGGTTGCCCCACCAATTCAAGGCACTGTCTCTTAACTGAAAAATGGTGATCTTTGCCTTTGAGTTGGACGCATAGTCCATTAAGGCAAAACACCTTGTCATGCCTTCCAACCATGCTTCCATGCGTTCAGTGGCACAACCCCCAGCAAACTCTGGAAGTTTGATCTTCTGTAATTCTCGTGTGATGTCTTCGAGTGGAGGTCCTCCCCCTAAATCCCTTGACGCTTCTGGATTACCCATTCCAGACGGTGGGGATTCCACTTCAATCCCTGTTGGTTGTCACCGCTTTAAAGTCTCGTTAATGGCTTCCAACAAGTGCAGTATGAGGGCTAGTTCGAGAGATGGTGGTGGTGGCGCTGGCGGTGTTGGCGGTGCTTGCGACGATGCTCTCTTGCCTCAATTCCCTCAAGTCCTGACCATCTTGTATGCTTTGACCTGCATTAACCAAAGTTTCTAGGGTGAGTTCCAAGATGTTTCAAATTGGTGATACTTAAACTTGAAAACAAGGTTAGGCGTAAGTTTTCTTTACTTGTCTGTAAACAGACATTACTCCATTAGGGGATTGGCTAGGTTAGGGTTAGGATTAAGCGTCTAAGCTTGATTTCTTCACCCCTACGAAAAGAACTATGGGTTCCCTTGCCCTACAGCTACGCTAGCCTTGCGCCATACTTGCCACTTCCTATGCTTACTCTCCTAGTGCACATGTCACCTCCTTCTCACTTTTCCTATTCTAAGCCCTTTTAACTTTCCTCTTACAACTTGATTAAAGTGACTTCCGACCTTATGTTTATTAATTTACGCCGAAAGGCATACACTTATTGACAATTGGCACAATTAATGATCTTTTAATCTTATTTAACCTTAAACCCTTTTCTGATGGCTATGCATTGAAGATGCTGGCATATTCTTAGTCGTCCTCCAAAATCAATGGGTCAGATTTATTGTTCATAACTTTCTTGCATTTATCAAGGCATCTGTTAACATGTTTACTTTTTTTTTTAACATTTACCTAATCACAAAGAAAATGTTGTAAGGTTATATAATTACCACGTTTAATGATTAAATAGGATTAAACCGCGGCATCTAAATAATTATCCCCAACTGCCAGCCACGTTTCGGCGTTCACCAGCATTATGTACCTTTCGGCGTTAGTGTTCTTCTTAAGATGCTTCACTTGGTGGGTGGTATTGGGTATGACAATTAAAGTATTTATATGTGAAATTATTTGTAAATGTTACATCGTGTGGTGCATTGGCAGGGCAGACTTTGTAAAGACTTGACTGGTGGGGAGGTTCGGGGTTCGATCCCCGCGGACTCCATAAATTTTTCTTAGCCCTATATTATTAAATTAATTAAATTAAAACTCATAATNATATATAATTAATTTAAATTTACACTAGCGTATTAATACCTTTAAATAAATTATAAAACTAAAATTTAATCAAATAAAAAAAATGAAAATTTAATTATTCAAAAGGCGTATTAAACTAAAATTTAATTTAACTATTAAAATAAACATTAATAAATATATATATATAATGGCGAGAGTTTAATGTGCTTAATACTTTAATGAGAAACGAGGCATTATCTGGCAGCCTTTAAGGTCAGGCTTCTGGCATGAGGCCCACGTGCCCGACCTCCGGATCTCAGCACCAAACACCTATCTCTTCGACCCTACGCGTCCTTCCTCTGTCGTCTCTCGCCTCTATCGCCTCTTCACTCTGCTCTTGGCACTAGTGTTGGTCTGGTCTAGCTTTGGTGCTAGTCTGGTCTGGCTTGCTTGAACAGAGGAGTAGGAGGAGAGGAGAGCGAGCACACGAAGAGCCTACACAGGTTCTTCTTTTCACTTTTTCGTCATCAGATTACTCTATGTTCATGTTAGTTAGCTTCAAATATGTTCGGGCATGGAAAGGGAGGTAAGGGTTTAGGAAAAGGTGGTGCCAAGCGCCACAGGAAAGTTCTTCGTGATAATATCCAGGGTATTACGAAATCCAGAAAGTAATCATTTAATCGATCCAGTCATCCAATCTGGTGTAGTTCTTCCGCTACTCGATATTCTCAGGATGGGAGATATGGGCGATATGCCTCAATTGTAGTTTGAAGCAGCTTGGACTTTGAAAAAATAGTCTCAGGAACCTTTGAGCATACAAAGGTTGTGGTTGACTATGGGTTATTGCCTATATTTTTGGAGCTTCTTACCTCTATGATCCGTTTGATCAGGGGGATTTCTCCTTAGTGATATAGGGCACTGGATGTGTTGCTTGCTTGCTTGGTGATGGCACGTTTGGTAGTTGTAGTTTCTATGGGTGCTGGAGTCACGGGGTCAAAACCACGGGCTTCTCCTCTATACACATTTCATACTCTGAATCATCGAACCATATGGGTTACACTCCATATTATTCACATCTCGGGAGGCCCACAACCTACCAAAGATCTGCAATTTCCACAAATCTGTGCACAGATCAGACATTCGAGTCCCTGCCTTACTCTGCATCGCAAACTTCGTATGGCCGAAAATTTTAAGTACAGTGACTGCAAAAAGGGTGAAAACCAATGGCAGAGGCAGCGTAGAACAAAGGGAAAAACCATGGCGGATGCAGACGATGCGGCTGCCCATCTACACGTAGTTAACGAGTACAGGAAGAAGCTTCTCCAGCACAAGGAGTTCGATGCTAGAGTTCATGCTCGTATGTTATATAAAACTTATGCATCCAAATAGTTAGGGTTTCTTTCCTGATATCTTTATCGCAAATTTTACTTAAATAAGAAAATTTTCAGTTTCTTTACTTTTTTCCTAACGTATCTTGAAGTTTCGACACTTTGTACTGGCGAGGACCCACAAATATGATTTCATGGAACTGGACACTTATTATCTAGGGTTAAATTTACATGTAATTATCCAAGCTTAAAATACCCATACTTTAATGCTTATTCTAGGTCACAGAAACAACTCTAACCTGGAAGAACTGTTTGGGATGTATCTTGTCATCTATTAGATTGAGACCAATGTCTGTTTCTACATAATGCAAACTTTAGATAACAAAATGCACAAAAGTTACTCTATATGCGTGCTACTTGAATGCATATGGTTCCTTACATACGTCACTCAGGTTTCAAGGCTAGAATTTCCCGTGCCTCAAATTTAGGGTGGAAAGGTTATTTGTAACGTTTATTTTCATATGCAAGATAAGAGCAACCGCCTGTTTCGAAATATTTGCTAAAACTAAACAGATAAAGGAGATAATTAAAGGATATTATCTTTGTATCTGGTGCTCTAAATCTGAGAGATGGAGGGATTGATTCACTGATAGAGGAGAGATTCTTCCCAACGACATAGTACAAACTCCCTTTCACTATGTATGCACTTTTCGAGTAGGCATAACGACTCTGAATAGAGAAATTGTAATTTTTCTGTAGCCAGAGCTCACTGTTCGAATTTCTCAGATGGCAGGTTCAATGGCGGCGAAGGATACAACTTTATGGGATGACTCTGCTCTACTCAATTCTTTCAATAATGCTATGACCAAATACCGGGTAGACAGTAGCACTTTAAACTCTAAACCCTACTTCTGGGTTTTAGCGGTTATAAAATATATTATGAGGATGAATATGGGCACGAAAACCCCAGAGCTCTGTTCAAATTGTATTTTTATTTTATGAATCGCTGGTAGAATTCAAAACAACAGAATTGCAGTGTTCATATTAAGCTTTCTTACCCCCGCTCTCAACAGTCTGAGATTGTGGTTTATAACAAATGATTTAGCAGTTTTGTATTTTACATAATGTATTTGATACAGGATATGCATAAAAACCCAAGTAAATATATTGGGCTGGGAGATGATGGTAAGATAGGGACAGAAACAGTTGACGATGGGCATAACAAAGCGACACGGTATGTAATATTCATTGATAAATCTTTATATTAGATTCCAATCGACAATGATTTTGGCAGCTTCCCATATATTGTTATGTCCCAGTAAATTGGATGTAGTGAGTAATACATGTGAACTGTGTCTTTACATTTAACTTAATATAACTCTTTGTGGATTTCGTCCTTTAGTGGGTTTAGACGTAAACCTAAGGATAATCTATGAACTTATTTTCAGTATTATATGACATTTATTTATTTTTCTTTAAAAATAATGCTTCTACAAAGCTAGATTGGAGGAATTACGTGCTCCGGCTCTTCTTTTGCGGGAAAACTGCCCCACAAGGGGTGAACCAGATAATAGTCTGCCTGTGCAGAAGAATTGGTCTTTTAGGTGATACGCTCAAGCATATGCCATTTGAGAGATTGGAAGTTGGAACCCTGGTTGTATGTTTTACTTTGGTAATTTGTTTTTACATTTTCAATTCTTATTTCATTTATATGTATTTAGATTTGTTTATATAATCAAATAATAGTGTGTTTGGTCTACAGGTTAGGCATAGCTAGAGTTGGAGATGGGAACTTGGCCCATAGGCCCAGATTTCAAACTAAGACACTCTGATACCATGTGTAGGGGCTGAATAAATTAAAAAACCATTTATTTCTACAACATAGCAGTAAAATTCAAAAATTTCTTTATATTGAGCAAAATACTAAAATTTATCAAATTCCTTTAATTGAGTACATTCGCATATAGATTTAACAACGAATATTAAAATTTTCTAACATAATAAAAACAATTACAAGATTTTAAATACCTGGATATGATGCTAATAACCCTCTGTTTGTCTGCTTGCCTTCCTGAAAGCTGTTGCACTGTGTAAACACTGCCCAAAACCTAGTTCCACCCTGCCAACTAGGTAACTTCCTAGCTCCGGGATATCATATGGATATCCTGGCCCCCGTGCCCAAAACCTCCAGCAACCCCGGTGCCTGTACTGATACAATCCCACTCCAAAACTCCACTCCCCTCTGCGAATCCAAGAGCCCCCAAAATCAATCCCCAATCTCCCCCCGTAGAATGATCCTCACGTAAACCTCCTTCCCTCCCTATTCCTCCTTCACTGACTCATGCATTTACTCCCTTACCTACTCCTTGTTAATGCCCCTTATCCTTTCCTTTATTATTTCATCCTCTCGTAATTAATAAGTTATCCCTTGTTGTGTACGTAACCTTTTAATTTAAACAATATAACTTATTAATCTATTACATTTAATACTCATGTTATTAAATGTAATAGGTAGTTAATTAATCAATTAATTAATCAAATTGCAACCATTAATTAATTAATAATTATTTAATTAGTATTATTATACCTATCTTGTTTAATTAATACCATATTAAGATGATTAATCCCCTAATTAATTTTTACGTAATAATCCTTAAACATTTGTTCAATTAGGGTTGTTACAATAACATTGCAAGAGCGTCGAAATAGTCACCGCAAAATAAGCCAAATTTGCTAGTGTGTTGAGGCCTTTCTCTGTGTTATCTCGATCATCCAACCCGATTGGATAATAGAAGCAAGGGATGAATGGAAGAATGAAGAAAACGTGTGGACTCTCATTCAAAGGTTGCAGTAGGATTACAGTGCATCAAATACATTTACATGGAAAATTAATTCACTATGGTACAAAGATCGCTTATATTTATGTAATAACAACCAACTCAAACAAAAGGTACTATTGGAATTGCACACCTCTCCGATAGGAGGGCACTCAGGATTTTTGAAAACCTACCATAGGGTCAAGAAGGAATTTTTTTGGGATGGCCTTAAAATTGATGTTCAAAGGTTTGTGGCGGAGTGTTTGGTTTGCCAACAAAATAAGGTGCAAACAATTAAGACCCCAAGTCTTTTACAACCATTAGCCATCCAAAGTTAGTGTTGGTAGGAGGTGTCCATGGATTTCATCATAGGGTTACCGAAGTCTGAAGGAAAGAGTGTCATCATGGTGATTATTGATAGACTGACCAAGTACACACACTTTTTTTTACTCTCGCATCTCTTCAAATACAGTACATTTGCCACTACATTCATGGAGATAGTTCAAAAGATACATGGAAGCCCAAAGATTATTGTAAGTGATAGAGATCCCATCTTCATTGGACATTTTTCGACATAATTATTTTCTTGTTTAGGTACTCAATTGGCTCATAGCTCATCCTATCATCCTCAATATGATGGAAAAACCGAGATAGTGAACAAATGTCTAGAAGGCTACCTTCATTTCTTTGTCTCTGATAAACAAACACAATGTTCCAAATGGTTACCCTTGGTAGAATGGTGGTATAACACTTCCTTTCATAATGCAACAAAAATGACACCATTTATGGCACTCTATGGATACCACCCTCCTTCCATCACTTCTTCTCTAAAATACAAATATAAGGTTCAAGTAGTGGAAGATCACATCGAGCATCAACAACAAGTTCTCCAAATCTTAAAGGACAACCTGACCATGGCACAAAATTTCATGAAACAATAAGCAGATCAACATCGTAGTGAAAGAAGTTTTGAAGTACGGGATTGGGTGTTTTTAAGACTACAACCATACAAACATATGTCCCTTAAGAAAGACAAGAAGGATAATAAATTATCACTAAAGTGAGTGGGACTAATGGTTAAGAACATGTTTTTCCTCCTAAGAGGTCACAAGTTCAAATCCATAGGGGGGTAGGGTATGTATACCTCCGTAGACTTTACCAGTCAAATCGTTGGGCGGAGGGGGGTCCCTTGTCCCACAAACAAGGGGGTCTCATACACCAGTTTGGTGTCTAGCTTGGACGTGACCTTAAAAATATATTATTATTATTATTATTATTATTACTATGACCCTTATAAGGTGTTGAAAAATATTGGTACTATGGAATACAAATTGGAGTTGTTTGCATCTTCATGAGTACACCCAATTTTCCATGTTTCATGATTAAAGAAGGTTATAGGTGACAAGATCCCAGTTCAAACTATATTTCCAGAACTTGACGAGGAAGTAAAAATCATATTGGATCCTGAAGCCATCACTGACACAAGAATTCGCCAGTTGAGAAATAGATCCATTTCAGAGTATCTCATTAAATGGAGGAAACTATTGGCTGAAGATTCCACTTGGGAAGACCATTATTTTATACATAAGCATCCAAATTTACTCAAGAATTGCGGAAAATACTTATCTCAAGGGGAGGGGCATGTTAAGCCCTAAATAGTGGCACATTACCCCTTAATTGGGGCATATTACATTAGTAATGTTACTTTATTTATGTCGGCTTTGGTCCATTGGTTGTAATTGTACCTCCTAGTCTCCTATATATACCAAGGAGACATTTTCATTTGGAATCATCTTGTATTTTTAAATTTATGTGGTGTATAAGGAGGTTTCCCCATTGAAGAGGCTTATTATCTTAATTTCTCTCTTTTTCAAGGCTTTGAGTACTTATTCTGAGGTTTTTCTATGCTATAGTGATATTTGGTTTTTAAAACAATGTAACCATAAATCTAGAGGCATGTACACAAGTACAATACAAAATAATAATTGAGTCATGTCAAATATAAATTCTATTAGGTATATCACATTAAGAAGCATAGTAAAATTTCACAACAACTCATAGAATTTATACAATTTTCCAAGTTTAGGTATGGGAGGGTTATCGTTAGCCTTTATTACATGTGTCGATATCCAAGAGGAGAAGTATTTCCCAAGAAACCCATCAAGGAGCATCTATGATTAAAAATGGTATGGTGTTGGGTTTAACTTCATGAGTAGCCCGAATAATCATTTGAGGTTATGTAAGATATCCATCCACATGTGTTCCTTTGTAATGAGGGATCACTTATTTATTGAGTTTCCCTTTCCTTGGCATCGTTTCTTTCTAAAACACTATTTTCCATTTTCTTTATTCATTTAACCTTTGTTGGATTTTGAATTTCACTTATTCCCTTTTATATGTGCATTCATTGCATAGGACTTGGGGTGATGGCCTCATAGCAAGGGGGCATTGTTCATGCTTTGTACTCTTTGTTTTTTGTTTTTTTTAGTTTATATTCTTTTCATTTTGATTTTAGTGTTTTCACAAGATTCTGAAACATGAACCTATATGTGGGACATATGACCACCAACTCAAAATCAAGGATAGAAAAGAGTGCAAAATATGGAGAATGTTATGAATGGATTTGTATATGGACATGATACCTCTACCAAAGCCCTGAATAGTACAACTCTACCCAAGAGAGAAAAAACTTATCTAGGAGATGATGATGACCACTAAGGAGAAACAAGGCAAAAGGAACAAATTTAGAGCATTATGATATATTATCCAGCTCAACCAATGGTCACTACTTTCATGAAAAATACATAAGGAATTAACACTTAATATGAAGCAATGAAAACAATTAACTCATGTATGACAAGCACCATAGTCGTCAAATGTCAGTGATCAAAATGTGGGAAGCATGATCGATCAACTATCTATGGAGAACCATGGATCTCATCTATGGAATAGATTTCTATGATCTGTATCATAGGAGAAAACATCTCCTCTACTTACCCATATATGTGAAGGGGTAACATCTAGCTCTAACATGTGGACATGTGTTCACTTTAGAGTGAATGAGAACCTCAGAAATATCTAGAACTACAAGACCTCCACTCCTAAAACCATTATAAACAAAAATATCCTTCTACATCTCACCATAAAACCATTATAAACAAAAGTGAAAGGTGATATTATCCCCTTGGTATATGGAAAATATAAATCAAATGCAACAGAAAATATGTATTTCATCATACATATACATACATACATGTGTGTGTGTGTGTCTATGTGTGTGTGTTTATCTAAATCAAAATGCAATTATAAATGCATAAAGTCAAGTGATGACCGAAAACAAGAAAGTAATGAAGCACAATCAAGATGCATAAAGGAAACACACAACATGACCCTGTCCTACCTAATGCTATTGTTAACAAAATAAAGTGTTGGTTGCAAAGTAAATCTTGAGAAGTTGTCCATTAACTGTCAAAGGAAAATTCTCTCCATCAAGGCTAGCTAGGTAGAAAGAATTAACTCCAGCCTTTCTCTCAATTTTATAAGGACCAAGCCAATGACTATCAAAATTATTGTGCATACCCAGATTTTCTTTTCTTTTACCCCACAGAAGTACAAGATCCCCCTCTTCCATATATCTTTGTCTTTCTTTATGATCAAATATTCATTGAATTTTATCTTGATTTCTTACCATTTAATCAAAAACATTTCCTCTTGACTCATCTAATTCTAAAAGTTGATCAATTATTCCTTGCAAGGCCTCCTAATTTGTTGTGAAATGTTGCATAATATGAAATACATGAATCTAGAGGTTAATAGGAAAAATTTCTTCCATTCCATAAAAAAATTCAAAATGGATTTTCCCAATGGAGGTCTTGGTCATGATACGGTCTACCCATAGTGCATATTTAGTATTGGTATCCCAATTCTTTTTATTATCACCTATAGTCTTCGTAATGATATTCATGAGGTTCTTATTACTAGATTCAACTACTCTATTTTCTCATGGTTAATAATTAGAATAATGTGATAACACATTTCCATACTTGAAGAAAAAAAATTCCAAAGCTAGGGAACTAAAAGCCTTCACATTACAAGTAGTGATTTTGGTTGGGCACCAAATCTCGTTATTATTCTCTCTTCAAGGAAATTCATCACACCTTATTCGGTTTCCTTTTTTGTTGATATGGCTTCTACCCACCTAATGAAATGGTCACCAAGAACCATCAATATCCTTTATTATAATTCTCTTTAAACTCACCGATAAAATCCAAACCCCATTGAAAAGGTGCTTCAACAATAACTAGTTTCAAACATAAGGTGGGAAATTGTTGTTTCCCTAAGAAAACATGGCATGGTTGACAAGACCTAACATAACGATGAGTGTCAATGAACAACCTAGGACAACAGTAACCTAGCCTTAATATTTTATGTGTGGTGGTATGAGCTACAAAGTTTCCCCCACAATGTCTTGAATGGAATTACTCAACTAACATGTTGGCTTCTTCCTTGTTGACACATCTAAGGATTATTCCATTACGGTTTGTCCAACAAAGACCATATTGGGTAAAACAAAATATGATTTATTTTAATCTCAAACATCTTCTCTTATGATCAACTAAGTGGTTAGTACATGATAGATTCTTCTTGTAATAAATGATATCCAAATACCACTCATTATTTTCCAATTCACTCAAGACAAGATTCACTTGATCATTCCCACCTAATTCCAAGACTTTCTCATTTCCTTCAGTCAACATCTTAGCCAAGCCTTTTCCATTTATGATTTTAGTTGGTTTAATGTCAAGTTCATACTCTTGAATCACTAATTGTACTAGGGTATATGCTAGCTTATTATCATCATTTCTCTTTGGTGAAAACACACCACAGATAGTATCCTTGGATGCAAACAGGAAAATGGTAAGATCTTGAGAATAATTAGGAATAACAAGGTCCAGTGCAAAAGTGATGACTTATTTACAATGATGCTTATATCCTTTAACGAATACCAGTGATGGTCAAGGTATATTAAAAAAGAATCCATTTCAAAGGTGAAACACCCTTCAAGGTAAAATTTGATTTTGATATCCCTTTATTTTAAGGTCAGATAGATGCACATGCTCTAGATAAATGGTTGAATATACTAGAAGGTTATTACTCTGTCAAAAAACACTTCGATGATGAAAAGATCACCTTTGCATTCCTTAAATCCCTTCCCCATCTCAAATATTGGTGGGAATGTTACTAGGAGAGGCACACCACGAATGAATCTATGTCATTTGGAAGAGAACCCACCGGGGTAGCATTTGTGGATTCCCTCAAGGAGGAATTATACCCTATTAGAAGCTATGATGACCAGAATATGAGATGGACAACTCAATGTCAGGAGAGAGACCCAACAGTTCCAGAGTATACCAACATCTTCCATACCCTGTACTCAAATATGGGTATTCAATATTCTAAGAAACACTTGGTTCTAAAGTATCATAGTGGCATACATATTTACATCCAAATATAGATGGATTTCTTGGACATATCCTCACTAGGAGATGCTTATAGATATATTTCAAAATTGAGAAGAAATTTAAGCAATGAAATAAGAGAGAGTTTGGGTCTACAAATCCACAACAATAGAAGAATGGAAAAGGTGGCCCTAACTCACATAACAAGGGATAGAGAAAGGAATGCCAACCTTAATACATCCAATCCAAGATGTTGGCAAAGAAGGGTAGTGGGAAGAGGAAGAAGGACACTAGAAAGTGGTGTGATTTCCATAAAATCCCTTAGCACAACATCGATGGTCAAACAATTGTTGTTGGTAGAGCTTAAATAAAAGGAGTCAGACCTTGACTCAAACCCTAATTTAGAATAGGGAAATTGGATCATCAATTCAGAACCCAATT
This sequence comes from Picea engelmannii, assembly GCA_009831015.1. Taxonomy (NCBI): domain Eukaryota; kingdom Viridiplantae; phylum Streptophyta; class Pinopsida; order Pinales; family Pinaceae; genus Picea; species Picea engelmannii. Next base: position 17,054 of record ML779962.1, read on the forward strand.
CTACTATCACAACCGTAAAGATCCAACCAGACAAGTTGGAGGATATTGAGGAGGGAGAGTGCCTCTTATATTCATAGATGTGGGTGAAGGGGGGCCCACTACATTTCATTTTTAATAAATGGGTCCAGAAGAACATGATATCAACTGAGGTCATCAATATATTGAAGTTGTTAGTGATGCCACACCCCCAACCATACATCATTGGTTGGTGGAGCCAGGGACGAGACCTTCATGTCAGTAAACAATGTTACATATCCTATAACATCAATCCATTCAAATATGAGGTACTGTGTGATGTTTCCCCACTTGAATTTTGTGATTTTATTTTAGGACAACCATATATGTGAAAATGTCATGTTTTTTATGAGTATCATCCCCATAGTTTCATTATTAATCTGGGGGGTTAGATCTACAGGATATTAGACATAGTAATGACTAATATCATTTCATTGATCTCAACAAAACAGTGCCACAAAGTAATCTCTCAAACCACAAAGTTTTCCCTCTTCATGATCCGGTCATAAGGTGAACAAAAGGTCACTGTGACGACCATAGCCTTGACCCAATACCTTTGTATACAAAAAAAGCAATTCAATAAGATTGTAGAGGAGCATAAAGATATGTTTTCACCTACGAGGGTGCCTCTTCACTGCCAAATCAAGCATTCCATTGAATTGGTGCTCGGTGCTCTCTTACCTAATGGTCCAATATATAAATGCTCCCTTCCAAATAATGAGATTCTTCCATATGTTCAGCATAGATCTATTGGCCACAACCATTTTCAAGTGTGCTTGGGGTTCCAACCATTAGCCACCATTGATACATCTCTTTATGTTACATCTCCACTGACAAATTCCTCCCACACCCAAACCAAGGTAGATCATGCAAACAGATTTGTTGAATGGATCCAACATCTCCAAAAATAGTTTCATGAAATCCTTCAACAGGATAATGCCAAGTATAATAAAGACAACTAGTTCAACAAGGAAAGTGACTCACCAAGTTTCAGATTCAACAAAATTTTCCCCATCTCCCGAGGGAACTTGACGCAATGGGGATCATTTCTTCCTAAGGGGGAAGGAATGATCCAAGTGGATCTTAGCGACCATCCACATTTTCCACTAAATCAACACTTTTGAGCATGTTGTTTTGATAAACCATGATATTCACCCTTTTGATGAGGAATGTAATGTAATCCATCTACAGTTTTTAATTGCAACCATCATGTAATGATTTCCTAGTGATATTATGTACATGAATGAAATATTAATGCATTGAATACCATTATAAAATTTCATTTAAGTGCGCTTGGGATAAAGTATTACTGAGATGGGTGACCTCCCAGGAAGTCCTAATGTTTTACATTCCTATGGAATTTTGTAAACTTAGACCAATTTATCCCATAGGCATCATGGGAATTATTCTCCTCTCACTCTCTCATATATAATTGAGGTTAAGGAGGTCCTTTGAGCATGTAATGGATTTTGTTTTAATACCTATTGTGAATAAGCGTAGCCAACATCTCTTTCTCTTCAGAGATAAGACACCACCATTATAACTAGTTTATGTTCTATAGTATTATGTTATTCATTAATAGAAGTTGGGTTCCATTGTGTTTTTTTGTTCTCTATTATATTTTCATTTGTATCTCATTATGTTCTCAATATAATCTAGATCAATTTTTCAAACCTAATTGGTTCATGGCCTTTCAATACATCACATTGGTGGAAGCCTAGAATCTAGCATACAATTATGAAGAAGGATGGTATTCACTACTAAGGTGATAAATAAATCTGCATGCCCTCCATTCTTTCTACCATAGTTCATGGTTTTCAATACAATAGGATGGTCCTTGGGTTCATCCTCAACACTTAAAAATATTCTTATTTTATCCATTTATGATGGAATATTGATTAATTCAATGAGAGGTGTACAATAACCTTATCTAAGACATTTGTCATATCAACATTCAAATGAACATTATCATTCTTATGCGATGTTGATGGAGGATTAGGATTTGTATCCAATTGTAAAGAGTATATAGTCCACTTCCTTGTAGGTGGTTCTAAGTCATTAGGTTGTGAATTTTCAGGTGTCTCATTTCTTCTGGTATATTGCAAGTAATTTTATTTCCTGATATTATTATTTTTTATGTAACCCACTACTCTGGTTCCTCAAAAATTCATCTTCTTGGGAAAATTCTAAATTTTCGATACCAAATAATAAATAATTCAAGAAGCATGATACAAGTGCATGCAGTAACTAAGAAACATGCATAGATATAAAATAATGGTTTATCATGCCATGCACAACATCAACAACAAATGCATATATTGTAAACACAACACAAAGTTAATAAATACATAATGAAATTATAATTATACAAAGAAACACATAACATAGAACTTATCTTTAAAACGATAGCATCACCAACTAGCTACAGACATAGGATGTTCCACCCAATATTAAGCTTTGTGGCACATAAACTCTCTACCCCCAAGATAATAATATGAATCCACAAGGATAGGTTCTATGCCAACTCTAATACACAGACCAGTCAACTATAAGCTCACATAGTTCCCTCAACCACACAACAAATCCTAGTTTTTCAGCTCTCTTTCCCCTTTCATCCTGCACAACCCAAAGAAATGAACCCCCTTCTCTACAATGTAGTCCCTTAGGTTGTTCCACTTCTTTTCTAGGGCTCCAGTGCTACTGTTCAGGAAATAGCAATGTTGGAAACTCCAAGGATTCTTAGTTGTGGATAGTTCTTTCACAACTTCCATCATTCCCATGAACACAAGCATCAATTCCTTGCTAGAATAACCAATAAATACTTACAACCAACTTTAAATGGCTCTATACTCCTAGAAATTCGTTTTCCATGCCCAAAAAGAAAGAACAAGAGTGACAAAGAATGAATGAGGAATGGAGTGAGTAACAATTAAGAAACCCCCAAACAACCAAAAACATAGTTTATATAATTACTTGCAATAATGCACCACGTGGTTTCCCCAAGAATCTCATGTAACCACATTTCCAAACTAATTCCAAGATGGGTGAATAAAATATAATAAAAATTCTTATCCCCCTTATCCCATGGAATCATAGCCCCTTATAACTTTGTTCTTGTTTGTCCTGTAGCAAGTGATGCATTTTTATTATTAATATTCAAAGTATTACATTGATAGGTTCTTCGTCCATTCATCAAATATACACATATACATTATTAATCTTGGGACTCAAAAATAGGGTATTACATTCCCCTCCCCTTTATTTTGGCACTTTGCTAAGTGCATATCACCATGTGCATGTACATATATACATAATGTTTATAAAAACTTAAAGAACAGTTGTGGGTATGCCTCCTACACTATGTCTTCCAACTCCCATGTTGATTCTTCAGGGTTGTAGCATGTCCATTGGACCTTTACCTACTCTATGGCTTTGTTCTAGAGCCTCATGACCTTCGTGTCTAGTATACACATTGCATATACCCAGAAATATCCTTCTAGATCCACCCACATCAAATTTCAATCAATGACATGGTTAGGATCATGCACATAATTTTTCAGTAAATATACATGAAATACATTATGCACATTCATGTAAGTAGGAAATGCAAGCATGTATGAAATTGGCCTTATTCTGTCCAAAATTTCAAATGCACCACAAATTGTGGTTTTTATCTTGGTATAGTTTCCCAATTTCAATGAGCTCTTCTTGGGATTCACTTTCAACACTAGTACATATGAGCAAATTTGCGACGATTGTTCGTTGATATTACCACACTTATCCGTCACAATTTCCACAAAAGCCGAGAATTTTTTTCATCGAAATAATTTCGTCGCTATATCCATGATCCAAGTGTGCATGGAAACATCGACGAAAATATCTCTCCACGTGTCACCACCTTCAATATCGGTTAACCCTATGCATCGTCGCAATTACGACGAACTATCATCACAATAACAATGAAGAAATGTGGCAATTACAACGAAACTTCATCGCAATTAGGACGAAAAGTTATGCCAAGCCAATAACTTATGATGCAGCTATTGAACGTGTGACGAAAGTCTTCCGCAACTTGCGATGAAAATCCATGGTAATATCGACGAGTGCAATATCTCAAAACCAAATTTACGACGCACATGTTGTATATGCGATGAATATTCATGGCAAATTGCGACGAAGTTTCATCGCTATAGAGACGGTTGTGGTAAAATAGTAAAATATTTCCGACAAACTTGCGTCGATATTGCAATGATGACTTTAGGTTTAAAAAAAAAAATTACATGAAATATGGTATACCATATTGTATGCCATATTACAATGTAATATGGTAATGCCATATTACATTGTAATATGGCATTACTATTACATTGTAATATTCTAATATTCTAATATATTGTAATATATATATCCCCTACCAATAATCAAGGCACTAATCAACCAAATATTATAAGCATGTGTTATCATGAAGTTGGATTAGTAGTAAGGATACCAATATGACAATATACACAGAATAATTTGGAATATTACTTTCAAAAAAACACATGGATTGCATGAGTGAGTCATTATGCAATTTATATTACACAATAATATGACAACACTTATAAGATTTATGGATGATATCTTAAGACCATTTCTTGAACTTGTTTATTGTAGCCTCCTTGGAGTAACGACAAAAAATTCAAAGGAGAAAGTACAGTTACAGCATAGTGTTGCAGCAAAGTTACAGCATAGTTATAGTGAGTTGCAACAGAGTTACAGAAAGTGTTGCAGCAGAGTTATAGCGAGTTGCAGCAAAGTAATAGTGAGTAACAGTAAGTGGAGTAAAAACACAAAATTCGAAGGAGAAAGTACAGTTACAACATAGTGTTGCAGCAGAGTTACAACATAATTATAGTGAGTTGCAACAGAGTTACAGAAAGTGTTGCAGCAGAGTTATAGCGAGTTGCAGCAGAGTAATAGTGAGTAACAGCAAGTGGAGTAACAACACAAAATTCGAAGGAGAAAGTACAGTTATAGCAGAGTTACAGAAAGTGTTGCAGCAGAGTTATAGTGAGTTGTTGCAGAGTAATAGTGAGTAACAGCAAGTGGAGTAGTAGCACAAAATTTGAAGGAGAAAGTACAGTTACAGCATAGTGTTGCAGCAGAGTTACAACATAGTTATAGTGAGTTGCAGCAAAGTTATAGCGAGTTGCAGCAGAGTAATTTAATTGAACCAAGGTAATTCATGGGGTTAGCAAATTATTTAGGAATGAAGTGTCTATTCAATGCACATTAGAAAAGGCAAGTATAACCTTTCACTTCATTGCAATTGAAAACCAAGTAACTGAAGCTTTGACTTGAAAGAATTGTAATGCATCAATATTAAATCTATTGAAACTTGATATTTCATTTGAAATCAAAGAAAATTTCACATGATACACAATGGCGGAACCTTTGATACAATGAAGGATTTGGATAACATAACACTTGAAACTTTTGTTGGTGAAATCATAATATACCCAAATAAGATAAGGAATTGTACATCATAGTTTAGGCATTGAAGTACTACATGAATTATTTGTTGGGAAAAC